>JAODUO010001415.1:72500-80000 GCA_025642075.2 Ridgeia piscesae | reverse complement strand
CAACGCGTGCCTTGTGAGTTACAAGGCACGCGGGTGATTCTCGTTGACGGACCGTTTTGTGCGACACTTAAATTGATGGTGCCAGCTCCTAAGTTTAATTTGTCATTTAGTATTACGTTCTTTTGGCAATAACATGCATGTTGAAGGTCTGGTGCTCGGAACGATGTTGGTAATTTAGAAAATTCCACCCGCAACAAATAGTAAACAAAACATCCAGTTTCAAAACAAAAATGATTGGTAATAATGCCGAGGCGAGCAGAGTTAATCGCAATACCCTTTCCCACAGTAAAAGCAGTATACATCCCGTTACCAATTACTGCTCTGCCAATTCTGGGCAGAGGACCTGACACGTAACACCCTCCTTGTAACGAGACCACGCACAACCGGGCCCCACCTCATTGTCCGTGAGCGTCTTCCAAGTCAAAATTACTGCAATATGCAAACAATTTGAAAATAAGAACTTTTCTGCATAACAGCTCTCACTTTCTCGATGACTTTATGTTGGGCGGAAACCTATGAATCTTACAACGGAGGGTTCTACTGTGGCTGTTACGCTCGTAAGCAAACGAATACACAGCTCGTTCAAGTCGTTGGGGACCGGATGATGAATGAAAATGGCAAAATAGCATAACACCAATATGGCGGCAGACGAGACTATTTACCGCCAACGTCACAGGGTAACTCCACTGAGTAACGTCAAATTGTACTGTATGTTTTATTTCACTTAATTGAATGATCTTTTTCCTCATCCCAGATTTTATCAGCGTTGTGATTTGTAGCAGGAAGCGGGACATCGTTAAAGATAAATCGTGCTGCCGTTAACAAGACCCTCGCTGAATAGTGAAGCAACTAAGCACAGTTTGTCTGGCGACATACCTTTTCAGCATATCATGTCTATAATAAATAACACCTAAAAACTAGAAACACAGAAGCATCTTTTTTTAAAGTGTAAAGTTGAAGATTGTTATCTGTTTTAAATAGTTTTTAACAATGATTGATAAATTATTTTTTAGACCGTGCTGGGTGATAAAGAGGCAGAAGAATGTTGTTTACCCTACGATTTTCGCAGTCACAATACACATTCAATTTATCACAAGCCTCTCCAACAATGACGTCATAGTTCACATGACAGCAGTCTGATACAAGAAGAACCTCTTAGTTGCCTAGCAATCAGTCAGGGCGCCCTCTCTGAACCGTTGTTCTTTTTTACCTGCTTCAAGCATGTCTTGGTTGACCGCCCTCCAGCACAGCAAAAGAGGTCGCTCAAGACAGGTAGTCGCTTATGACAGGTTACATACAAAATCATTTCGGCACAATTATGAATGTGTACACGTACGTGTGTATAATCTAGACAGGCAGACAAGAAATGTATTTGTATAACGAAAACATAAATGATCGTCATGATGTTGTATAAGACAGGGTACAAATACATTGGGATGCAAACTAATAGCGTATTGTGTTCAACTTTGTTAATATTACATTTACATTTCTGTTCACAGAAATTCTTCGACCACTGTTCACCTAAAATCATCACTTTCTAAAAAAAACGTTATGTTTTAATAATCACTAATAACCGGATAACAATAACTAATAAACGTATAACAACGATGGATTGAATCCTATCTAGAAACTGCGCATATGCGGAGTTTTTTATGACACCGCGAAAGGAATTCTTTGTCGATATATTATCAGTGTCATTAGTGATTAAAAGAATATAATTCTAATTAAATAAAAATATAGAGGTAAATTAAATAGTTGTATTTATTTTAAGCCGTGTATATTACAAAGAGTTTTATCTTGTTAAAATATCCCTTTGAAATGATCGGTTTTATTACGAAGTAGCGGGTCTGACAATTAGTGTGTGCCCTAAAGGAATAGGCCGAGTCGGCAACTACGTATGAGCCCTTAGTGATTTAGGGTCGGCCGACTGTCGTCTCTTGTAGGGTTTCATTTAGAACGATGCCTTTGTCCTGATGTTCTCTTTCTTTCGTTATGAGTTTAATCAAGGTATTGGGAATTGGAAAGCAATACACTACCCCATTAAGTAGTTCGCCGTGTTAAATTCAGATTCAGGCATTCGTCCAACTGAAATTAACACGAGGATGTGTTTATAATGACTGGCATTGGAGGGTGAAGCGGCGCCATTGCCAACTCGTGCGACACCGATTTAACGTGTTTTTGCGACAATAGGTTGTGTCACCTTCACGAATTTTAAGATACGACAACTAGTATGTAGGTCTACTGGTCGCAGTCACTAGTCGGTTTCATGAGACCAATTCAGCATTCGCGTAACTAAATCGACGTAGAATTGACTTAATTTGATCGCGATGGGGAACCCCTGTATTTGTATTGTCTCTGAACACCCTTTTCCTCCAAATCTGCCACCTTTGCCGTTCGTATACCAAATGGCAATCTACGATGAATGTAAATTATATTACGTATAAACATTAAAATAATGTTGAGAATGGGCGTGTCGGGAGTGTTAACGAACTTTGGGTGAACAAACCACGGAAAAGACTCGTGAAACACACCAAGCGTAACTTTACGACGTTTTGGGCTTTCGACGAGTTATCGACCGCTACGAAGTCGTAAGTATGCTCCGTGAAACTGGCCCCAGGAAATAAAAATAGTCACAAAATAGGTTGTGTGTCAATTTCCCGTCATCTCAAACGAAAATTAAGTTTTATACTGTAAGTGCGCAATGTAATAACACGTGTGTAGAGAATTACGTATGTTGATTAGACAAGCATAGATGGGCAATAAATCGACACAATAACGCCACCCCGCGAGTGGAATTTGTATTAATGCACAATGACACTAATGTGTTTGGCAGAATCGGGCGGAGTGATGAGCAAAAACAAAGACATGTCATTTTAATCCGATTCGTTTTGGGTGTATTTTTGAAAATGTTGGATGGCGCAAGACCGCATGCTTCACCTCATACTGAATGCGAGTTTGAAACGGCACGAAACAGTAAACGTTTTTGCGGAATATGTAAACTTATGAGAGCATCAGTAATTTCAATGTAGCGTAGATTTGATAGGTTACAGCGGATTCGTCTGACGAAATACTCTTTCTACAAATATCCTGTCTGTGTTTTTTCATGTGCTAAATACCGTGTCATTGTCTTTGTCGTTGAAAAATCGCCTTCTTTCGATTTGTTGTGCAACTCATATTTTAGAATGGTTTAACGACAACTTAAGTTAAAAAGGGAAGTTCTTATATAGCACAGTATTCAATGCTTAGGCTCAGACCGCTGTTCACCCTAATAGGCCTGTCCAATCGAACACCACCTCGAATTCTCTGTGAACATCCAGCCACAATTAATGCGAGAAGACTAGTTGTACACACATTCCACCAGTGTCTATATCCAGATGCTCATTCCTACAGCAGGGCGAACTGGATCAAGGTATATATTATAATTGATATATATATAATATATATATATATATATATATATATATATATATATATATATATATATATATAATAAATATATATATATATATATATATATATATATATATATATATATATATATATATATATATATATATATATATATATATATATATATATATATTATATCACTTTGTTTCTGTTTATCTGTAATTTTAATGCGGTATTGTAAATTAACAAACATACGTTAAAACTAATTACGACCAAGTCGGTTCGACATTACTTATACGAATTTAGTCTGGAAATGTGAACTTACGCAAGCCCACTCGCGTGAAGTCAAGTATTGTAGAAACACATATAAGGTAAACAGGTTAATCTGTACGTGTTCAATCGTACAGATCAAACAATGCAGCAGCCGCGTGAATCTTTCAATAACAGTGTATACTTATTTCTGAACGGTCGTTAACCGACTAACACTAGCGTCACCCACCTTCAGGTGAACTTGACCCCAATTAAATGATAGGTTTGAATAAACATGTAAAGCGTCAGGTCATCGCAACCCCAGTGAAGATTTGAAAACAGATTCATCATGTTTTCGGAGAAAGTAATCTTGTGTGTGTGTGTGTTGAGGATGGTTCTAGTTTGCGCCGGTGGGTGTGTGGTTATTCTGTGTAACATTCGTCATCGTCCTATTATGGTACCCCCGTGTGAGTCGTCCACTTGTCTTCGCAACTCCCATCCTCCCACGCGACGGACGATGACGTCAGTACAAGGAATTGAAATGTGGAATTGAAACCGCGCTATATACAATCTTTTCAGTATTAAACTTATTAACTCTAAGGCAACTGCTGTGACGCGGCCGCAGCTTAAAACGCACAGCTGACAGTGTCTATTATTGCCACTTTTACGTAACCGAGTGATGCCGAATTATGTTATTTTGGGACGTTTTGATTACTATTATCTAATGCTGACCTTAATTTTTTTAACTTTCCATATCCTCTTTATACGTTTTTAACTAGTGCTATATTTTTCTTGACTTGACTTATGTGTGACACTTTCTAAGATCGATCCAAATACAGTGTGTTAGAAAAGTTCAATTTTGGCGCCGTACTCACATTTGAATGCAGGGAAGAGTCAAAAAGCAATTAAGTGAGTAAATAGTTTCGTCACCAACAGTAGTTTAGCTAAGGTGCAATTATTGTGCGTGACTATTTACCCACAACTGTACGTAAACAGGTACTTATTTATACATTTGGGTAGGCGAGTGTGAGTAATCACCATCCTCAAATCTAGGCCACCTTCTAAAGACGTGTTCTCTCAAACGTTCTTACGCATTTGCTTCATTAAATTGTTTTAAAAGGCTGCATAGAGAGTTCTTCTAAGAAATGTCCCGTTAAATGCGAGTGAAATGCTTCGGCGAACTGGCAATTCATTGATCAGGTTCCTGTCCTGTCTCTGGACGCAGGATCTAGTAATGTTCACGAATTTCTGACACAACGTATGTGTGTGTGTATGTATGTATGTATGTATGTGTGTGTGTGTGTGTGTGTGTGTGTGTGTGTGTGTGTGTGTTTTGTGTGTGTGTGCGTGCGTGCGTGCGTGCGTGCTGTGCGTGTGCGTGTGCGTGTGCGTGTGCGTGTGCGTGTGCGTGTGCGTGTGCGTGTGCGTGTGCGTGTGCGTGTGGGTGTGGGTGTGGGTGTGGTGTGGTGTGGGTGTGGGTGTGGGTGTGGGTGTGGTGTGGGTGGTGTGGGTGTGGGTGTGGGTGGGGTGTGGGTGTGGGTGTGGGTGTGGGTGTGGTGTGTGCGTGTTGCGTGCGTGCGTGCGCGCGCGTGTGTGTGTGTGTGTGTGTGTGTGTGTGTGTGTGTGTGTGTGTGTGTGTGTGTGTGTGTGTGTGTGTGTGGTGTATATATATATATATATATATATATATATATATATATATATATATATATATATATATATATATGTGTGTGTGTGTGTGTGTGTGTGGTGTGTGTGTGTGTGTGTGTGTGTGTGTGTGTGTTTTGTGTTTGTGTTTGTGTGTTGTGTGTGTGTGTGTGTGTGTGTGTGTGTGTGTGTGTGTGTGTGTGTGTGTGTGTGTGTGTGTGTGTGTGTGTGTGTGTGTGTGTGTGTGTGTGTGTGTGTGATGTGAGTATGCGTATGTGGGTGTGCTGTTAAAGTCAAGACGATTGAGAAAAAATTCAGAGACATCAAACTATCACAAAAGACCATCAACAAGAAAAAGAAGCTGTCAGGTGTCACGAAATTAAATAACTATGTTTTACTTGTTGCGCCTATAGCAATCTTTCCTTGGAGTGTAACGCAAACCTTGGCTATTTAACATGAACCGGAGCAGTGCAACATGAACTGGAATAGTGTAGCATGAACTGGAGAGGTGTAATATGAATTGGAGCAGTGTAATATGAACTGGAGAGGTGTAATATGAACTGGAACAGTGTAACATGAACTGGAGAGGTGTAATATGAACTGGAGCAGTGTAACCTGAACTGGAGAGGTGTAATATGAACTGGAACAGTGTAACATGAACTGGAGAGGTGTAATATGAACTGGAACAGTGTAACACGAACTGGAGAGGTGCAATATGAACTGGAACGGTGTAACATGACCTGGAGAGATGTAATATGAACTGGAGCAGTGTAGCATGAACTGGAGCAGTATAGCATGAACTGGAGCAGTATGACATGAACTTGAACAGTGTAGCATAAACTGGAGAGGTGTAACATGAACTGGAGCTGTGTAACACGAACAGGAGCAGTGTAACATGAACTGGAGTAGTGTAACATGAACTTGAACAGTGCATCATCAACTGGAGCAGTGTAACATGAACTGGAGTTGAATAACATGAACAGGAGTCATGTAACATGAACTGAGCAGTCTGACATATACTCATGTTGTGCAACACGAATTATGGCAGTGTACCATGGATAGGGGAAGTGTACCATGGATTGGAGAAAAGTGTACCATGGATTGGGGAAGTGTATCGTGGACTCGGGAAGTGCATCGTGGAATGTGGAAGTCTATCATGGATTGGGGAAGTGTACCATTGTTTGGAGAAGTGAACCATGGATTGGAGAAGTGTACCATGGACTGAAAAGTGTACCATGGATTGGGAAATGTACCAAGGATTGGGGAAGTGTATCATGGATTGAGGAAATGTACCATGGATTGGAGAAGGAAACCGTGCACGGGGAAGTGTACCATGGATTGGGGAAGTGTACCATGGATTGGGGAAGTGTACCGTGGACTGGGAAGTATACCATGGATTTGAAATGTACGGTGGATTGGGCAGTGTACCATGGATCGGGAAAGTGTTCTATGGACTGGGCAATATGTACCATGGACTAGGCAATGTACCATGGACTAGGACAGGTTAGCACGAACTGGAGCATAACGCCACTTTGGAACATGGACACTGACAGCGTCAACACAATTATAGGACAACAAACATTTAAGTGCAAATCTGAACAAAATTCACATTATAATATGTCGTGACCTCCCTACCATCATTGCGTCATTCTAAAGGGACGCTTTCTCGCCAAAGTGAACAAGTCTTTTGTTATGCGTTCTGCTCGAGTGCACACGAAACGACCGTTGTCAAGCAGGTTCTTTCTTTGACCGAATGGCGGCTGAGTATTGCCCGCAAGGAGGATATTTCCGCCCGGTATGACCTCCGGGGGTCGTCTATTATATTGTCCATGTGTCACCTCTGAACACTCAATAAGGTGATTTCCTAACAGATATGATACAAACAGATTTCTTGCGAAAGATACGTATTCCAAGAACAACCTGTGCACACACAAAGCTACATGATAAGCAAGCAAGCAAGCAAGCAAGCAAGCAAGCAAGCAAGCAAGCAAGCAAGCAAGCAAGCAAGCAAGCAAGCAAGCAAGCAAGCAAGCAAGCAAGCAAGCAAGCAAAGTTACATGATAAGTAAATGTACTAATATATTGTATTGGTGTACACTCATGTCTCATTTATCTGGTCTTTAATAATCATGTTGTCTCCGGATCCGCACGTTTTGCTTGGCAATCATCTGGACACCATGTATAATAAGGTGTCTCACTAAAAGTTTAAGAAATA
>JAODUO010001415.1:40000-70000 GCA_025642075.2 Ridgeia piscesae | reverse complement strand
CGAATACTAAGTACACAAGTAGCCTCCTTCTACCAACGCAGCAACGGACAACTCGTTTATGGGGTCGTGCCAAATTTTGAGAACCGCCCAACACTCAATTATATCACGGACGAACAATACCTTCCATAAAACAAACCATAGTGAATGCATGCATGTAAATAACTTTATATAAACACTACCATATTTTATGAAATACCTCTCTAATTGATAGATGAAAAGACCGTTCCAGTAACGACGATAACAGGTCTTTAAAACGATATTATACTTTCAAATAGATTTTAAACCTTAACAGTGATCGTGAATACCTGAAAACGTGCAACACCATGAAATATCAGCGGGACATTGTGACAAATGTATCATAGAAATAGTGTTCCCTGTAACATAGCAGTGGATATCTGCGTTTGAAAATATTTCATTAACTCTAACAGCGGTGTTTATGTAAAGATGACTTTTCTATAAACGTTTTATGTCTTAATGAAACGTTTACCAGAAGTCAGTCGTTCAGCCCGTTGAACCGACATCTATATGAATGGACCTCTCTCTTAGGAGGAGATGCCTTTGTAATTCCCCGACGTTAACGTAGTAATAACATATTACTTGAGTGTCATTCTGTTGCTAAATCTGGCTACAGGTACCTGTCTGAAAAAGCGCGACCGAACCACTATCCCAATACTTTCCTGCCAACTTCCACAGGCTGCTCAACGCGAGATCGAGGAGAGAGACGTGAACATGGATGAGGAGGAGGATGAGAATGAGGAGGAGGAGGAAGAGGAGGAGGAGGGGGGGGACTACAATGGGCAAACGAGTATGAACAGTGCAGCACTTACGATTACGACTACTACAACTATTATTAACATGGTTGTGTAAACAAACTAATATCGCTGTGTTGCGTTATTGTTAATCTCTACCACACACACACTGCCCATTTAGGACCATTGTATTGCACTGCAGTAATATGATATATACAGATCCTACGTAACTAGCAATTAAGACTGACCTGTCCACTCCAGTAGGTGTCCACTCGTTGAGTCAGCTGCTGGACAGCGGCGGTCAGCGAGTCGACTTTCCGAGACAAAGTCCCGTAGCCGATTCGTGCTTCTTCTGCCGCCATTATTTCTGCCTCTTTCTCCGTAGCCATGCTTGCGTCGCCGCCGAGTAGACACAGTCAGTGGCAGCGTCACCGAGGAACTACGACAGAATGCGACCGAACACGGGGACTGCGCGCTGTGTGCCTCGTCACGCGCGGCTGATTTCACGCATGATTTACTAGGCGCTTAGTGCTGTTACGCGTCGAGCGGGGAGTGTATTTACCTTTATTTGAGTTCGAGTAAAGCATTTGTAACACCCGCTGCGGACAATTTCGCGCTAATGTAATATGTGGGAAGGTTGTTACTAAGTGTCCAGTATAAAACGACTTCTCCACTTTTACAACAGCCAAAGTATATTTGCAGAAGTACAGCTCTCTAAGAGGGTGAATAACTGTATAAAAACCGAAGTCTTTTAACTTTAGTATAACTGTATACAAACCAGGATAACAAGATCGTTTCACATCATTAACACTGGCGTGGTAATGTATCCAAAATATTTGGATTTATCCGCATTGAAAATTTAAAGAAATCACACGAAACACACGCTGTTGAACACCTTGCTGATGCAGACTACGTACGCAGGGAGAAAAGGCATTTTCGAGTGCTACTCCACGCCTCTGGAACAATCTGCCGCTTGCCATGCGTGCCACAGACTCCCTCAGTTCTTTCAAGAAGCAACTGAAGACATTTCTGTTTAAAAAAGCGTTTTCACTTTAAAAGAACAATTTTATAATAACCGAACATAAAATTTTACTATAATTAAATATTATTTATTTTTAATATCTACTATTTTTAATATCTACTAGTTATCAACTATTTTATTATTTATTTATTTTTAAATTGTAATATAACTAACTATTATTTATTAGTATTTTAGTATTATTAAGACTAATATTATTATTAATTATTTAATAATTATTTATTTATATTGAATTTTTTTACTGATCTATTTATTTTACAACTACGTCTCTGTTGTTTATTTTAAGGTAATCTGTATATTCATGTAAAGTGTAATGGGCTTCGGAATGGTTTTATTGCTAGAGATATGGCGTAGACAAATACTGTTATTTATTATTATTATGTTATTGCTGTCAAATTGTAGTCATATTAATAGTAAACGTCTATAGCGCCTGTATCCTCATGAACCTGAACTCAGAATCGCAACATACAACAGAGATTAAATGTAGACTGGCTCGAAAGAGACAAGAGTCATTATTGGAGCACGGGACCGGTACATTTTAGGATGAGGACGCGATTTCAAACAAATAGTATCGAACATGTTTACGAAAGGTGGCTATAGTTTTAAACGATTTTATAGCGAGAGGGAGTTACTTCCATACAACAGCACAAAAGGATGTCTACCAGTATTGATTGAATTTAGTTTTAGGAACACAATTTGTTTTGGGAAATGAATGGGGGAAATCGGATAAATAGAAAAACATAAGTAAATAAGATAATTGTTTAATAGAAACTTCACGGTATGTAATCGTAACTAAGCTTAGTGTTATTCAATATACAACAGGAAGTTGGTGCAAGTAAAGAGATCGTAACTCTAGTGGACCCGGGAAGGCCCGAAGGAAGCCTGAGTATATAGGATGATTATCCGATAGCATACGGTTTTCTTTTACGTGGGTATAAATGCTAATGACAATCAACTGTACAAACATGATAGAGCTAATTCCTAAAATGTCAATCATTGTCCCTATGGCATTGGTACAGAACATGTCTGTGCCAGTATAAGATAGCACTATATGTAATGGTATTATCACACACTAATAGCCAAAAGTTCAATATTAAACTATTGGCCACGTGGCTGCTTTCTTTCAGCATGTCCTGGGTGTCCTGTGAATAGTATCATTGTACTGAGTGTCCTGTGAATAGTATCATTGTACTGAGTATCCTGTGAATAGTATCATTGTACTGACTATCCTGTGAATAGTATCATTGTACTGACTATCCTGTGAATAGTATCATTGTACTGAGTGTCCTGTGAATAGTATCATTGTACTGAGTATCCTGTGAATAGTATCATTGTACTGAGTATCCTGTGAATAGTATCATTGTACTGAGGAAAACGTTCCGTCTGATGTACTAATAAAAACAACTTTGCACGACAATTTTATTTCTTGTTTCCCGTTCTTTTTCCTACCGTAATGAGTGAAATATCATCAGAACCTTTCCACTACAACCAGAGTGCGTTTATTCAATAAACACCATGCATATCCAACAAGGCAGTCACATAAAATACAACAGAATTAATTCATATGCATTTATCTGACCTGCCAAATGCATATGACCTGAACATATAACACTCCTTCGTGCACATCATCTCGATGAATGCAATACTAGTGGTACCCATTTACATTTTCTACAAGTTACAAAGAATTCACACGTTGACTGGACTAGTGGAGACAGCGAAGAGGTAAAGAAACGTTACTTCGATAACAGAGACATTAAAGATAGAATCGTTTTATTGTAGAGCCTGCGTACACTTAAATATGTTACACGCTTAACAACTGAACAAGTAGATTAGTCTGTGTTACCAATTTAAGTCAGACAACTTCAGCCACAAGGCATTCAGCTGGTGTGTGTATAGCTGAAACATTATGCGAACACACGATCCTGTTACATTCAGTTGGTGTGAATACCAGGCATATTCAAATGGTATGTGTACCTGTTGCATATACTGCCGGTATTAATGAGCAGGGTTGTCATGTAATTAAATAAAACTACTTTGTTACTCTACTTGAGTAGTTTTTTGTAGTAACTGGAAGTAACAAAGTAAGATTTCAACTAACTACTTTTACTTGTAACGAAGTATATCTGCGGTAACGCTCCTTTTTACTTCGTTACTTTCCTTTACTTCGCAATATTTTCGATACTTCTATAGTCTTAATTTACGTTTTCTGGTGGCTCTCCATGCGTCGACATTTCATTTTAATCGGCAGGACAAAAGCTATTAGTATTGTCCAATCACGGGCGTATACTCAATCGTATTCAAACACAACGCTTTACTGAGTCGGAGCGTTACATTTAGGTTACTTTGAATTCTACAGCGATTATGGTGGATGTGAAAGTGATTATAGCGGATGTGGAGAGCGAAGTAGAGAGCGGCAAAGCGGAACGGGGCCCGGGGCAACACCTGTGGCCATATGTGTTGACGTTGAGCCAGTCCGCCGAGACAGCGTCAATTGCGGCATGGTCAGTCATCGAGCGACCGTTCATAAGACAAACACTCCCGTGCCAGGTAGCGCTGTGTGCGAGCGCCTCTCAGTGCATCTTTACCTCACTGAGGGCTCACACTGGCGACACTAACTTTGAAAATCAGCTGTTGCTGAAGCTGAATAAAGCCTTTGTCAAGTGAACTTAAGAAATTGTGTGTGAACGCAGTGAATGCTGTCCACTGTTGTGTGCAGTCTGAATTTGATTCTCGTATTTTGTGTTTCAATATGTTTTTTTGTTCTACTTTTACTTCTACTTTTACTTCAATTACTTTTCGAAAGTAGTTTTACTTTTTATTCAAGTCGATTTTTTCAAGTTACTTTTACTTCTACTCAAGTACAAAATAAAAGTACTTCAGTTACCCTTGTAATGAGTACACGTTAACATCGATATTCCCTAATATTCCTACAGAACTTGTATTTTACTTGTCAAGTTACCCAGTGATGCTTCGGGAAAAGACATTCACTCGCTAACACATTTGTAAATTGCATTACATCATTTCAGTGTCCCAGAAATAGGTCGTGCATTCATAAGCTAGCCACAACTAAATGCTACACGGTGACATATGTTTACCCTTTGAAGTATTTTGCTCCCAAGTTCTCCAACACACAGGATAAATTAGAAAAAGTATAACTCTATGAACAATGCATCCCAAATGGGTCTGCACCACCTTGAATTATCTATGACGCATTCAGCCACGCTGCAGCTGAATGTGTGAATATTATTTCTACACAAATATCCACCACTCTCTATAGCCAGGTATACATTCAAAGAGCTGAATGAACTGGAATAACGTACAGTCAATGAACTTCTTCAATGTTCGAAATGGCAGCACAGGAATTGAACATAGGTTCTCTCTATTTACAGTCCGACATCCTACTCGTTGTGTTACTAGGCTCCAAACAACTGTGCTTCTTTCATACACATCAAGTTTATCTTAAAATGTTAACATGTTCAATATGTACATTTTTAAATCCCTGGACATCATACTTCACTGCACCTGATAACATTAGACCCAAAAATTAATCCTATTTATGACCGAATGTCCCATTTCTTACTCAGACTTCCACACATTCCTATGACCGAACGCGCTTTTCCCGCGATGTTCGACTCTGCTTTCATCATCCTGCAGTGCCATCACATGCATACAGGTGGAGCCACCGTACAGTGCTGTCGGCAAACACTGTCTAGTTGCTATGCGCTCCGATCCTAACTGCTTGATTCAACGCAGTGAACTGCTTCTTCATAAAGTCCACTCCTTTCGGCAATGACGCGAGTTGGACGTCCTCATTGCTTGTGCTGCCAGTGTCGGTGACGTTCTAAACGATGCCATGGTCGACTGACTTAAACGGATCACCCTTCATAATGTAAAACTGACATTTTCCACAGAGGTGTGGCACGATGTACGTCGACACGTACGACACAACGCCGGTGATGTCCCAATACTGCGACGTCTGTGTCACTGCATTCATCACTGACGGACCGTCGCCGGTGACATCCGACAACGACCAGTTGTCAGGCAAACCCATGCTGTCATACCCACTGCGCTGTCGGCTGAACAGAAGGGGTGACAGGGACTTGTCCTGTGTATTCGCCCTCGACTCGCCGTAGCTAAACTGACTGTCTTTGCCGAGATTCTGCTGTGAATTCCTCAAAGAAGAGCTACACCCGAATCCGTGCTCCGCAAAGCTGGGGAGATATACCGGAACGCTCGTGCACCGAAACTGTGACACGTCATTTTCAGGTGACATCACCTCGACTGACGAATTGTCGACTGTGTCGGAACTACTGAGCCACTGTTCTGCGTCGTAATACGTCGCCTACAACGATGAGCAGTTCGTGCGGAACCATCGTCACGGTAATTCGGGTCGCTGGGAATGATTAGGGTCGTCAAGGGCGACGCGCGGTCACGGTCAGTGCGTGTCTAGATGTCTCCCCGATTGTCCAAGTGGTCCACCTCGATGATGGTCACTGGGGAGATGCTGTTGGGAGAGCGACTGTCCAGCGAAGGGCTGGAATTTCTACTGACCGACAACAACGGCTCGACGATCAGTTGAAACCCGCTGAAATCATCCATCTTAGTTGGGGGGTTGAAGATCTCCTCCACCTCCAGACGGTCCGAGTTCACCAGGCTGCTGCCACTGACCACAATGGACGGCAGATCGATGGACACACGTGGACTGGGGCCTGGACACGGCGTTTCACCCGAAACTAAATTTGAAACTTGACCCGCTTGATGCTTGATCCGCAGTTGGAGTTGATTGTAGATCCACGAGTGGACTTGATATTTGACCCACGGCTGAACTTGACAGTTGAGCAAGAACTGGAGTTGACAGTTTATGGATGGCTGAACGTAGCACTTGACCCACGGTTTGACTTGACCCTTGGCGCATTGCTTGACACGGTAGCTCCTCCTCACGTGGGATCGTCGCCAGGACATTGAACCCCGGAGAAATCCAGGGCTCTTCTTTTCCCTTCTCCAACTCACTTTCTGGGTCCAACTTTTCCAAGGAACCCGGCTGATTCTGGCGATCTCCCTTCACTTCTGCTGCTCCCATCTGCTCCCAGTGCTTCTGCCCAACTTTCCCCTCCTCCTCCGCACTGTGTTCCTGTTTTTCCTCTTGCTCTTTTTGCTCACTCTGCTCCTTCTCCTCATTGCTTTTATTTTGCACTTTGTTCTTCTTTTGCACATCGTCTCTCTTTTTCTCACCATGCTCTTTTTGCCCCTTTTCTGCACTATATCTCATTGGCCGATTATGCAAATTTTGCTCCTGCTCACCGTGCTTCTTTTGCTCTCCACTCCTCTCCTGCTCACCTGACCCGAAGCACCTGGTGCCACTGGGCGAGTCTGTGGGCCCTTGTAGGATGATGGCGAGACTCTGGCTCCATTTCGAGGCGAACTGCTTCCAGCGTCGTCGTTGTAACTTCTCCTTCTGCGTCTTCAAGAGCAGCTGTGAATGCCTCTCGAGGACGGAGCGCCGCTGCTGTGTCCTCTTCGCCTCCTGCTCCACTCCAGAGCTGGAGCAAGACGTCAAGCGTCGTTCCCATTCCTTCGACTTCTGCCTCAGTTGGCTGTCACTAAACTCGCTGCCCCCAAAATAACTGCTGTTACCACCGCCGCCGAATCCGACCTCTGAGTCGCCAAGCTGGCACTCTTGCGCCATCTGGTGGAGGTGGAAGGCGACGGCGTCGTGGATCCACTGCTGCTGACACAGCTGATCCTTCTGGTTCGCCTGGATTCGACGCGTTTTATTCACCCAGTCCTTCAGAAACCTCCTCGGAATGAAACTCTCAGATTGACAGAAACAGAGGGTCGTGAGTATGTCTTCGGCGGGGAGAGGCATGGGAATGGACATGCGGGCGTCCAGAAGGTCCATCGTTTCCGGCCGGCACTGGTCACTTGTTGGCGTGTGTCCGTTCGTGCCTTTCAGAGGCATCTTATGGTCAATGCTGTATGATCCAGTGCTTGTGCTAAAGGAACTCTGGGAAGACAGATTCGTGACGCGGCGGGCATACATCATTTGGTGCGCCACGGACATATTGCTCCCCTCCCGTCCCAGTTTTCCCCATCCCGATCGGCTGATGTTGTTGTTCCAACCGCATCTATCTTCCTTCCTCCGGTGTTCCTTTGACTGTGCCCCTAATCGCCACAGTCCCTCTGGGGGAAACACGTTGTCCCGGTAGTATCTGAGTTGGCTCAAGGACTTGTTGCTTCCCGACGACAGTGATTGGCTAATGCTAGAGCACGTTGATGTCGATGAATCGTTCGTATTCACTCATTTCCGATGCATTGTTTTGTTTTACCTCACAAATTTGCCAACTACAAAAACAAACAGACAAACTATTATGAATGGAATTATGCAATTACACACGACCGTTTTAAACGAGACAACTAAGAAATAAATCCCAGCTTTTCGGCTGGGTAAACCAAGGGACGCGGGTCAAAGTTCACTTAATTTGAAATCAATGTAAAGAGCTAAAATGGCCCACATAATGACATTTGTTTGTGATTATTATGTAATACTTCATCCAGCTACACCCTTGTTTAGAAGATAGTGTCTTGTTTATTGTTTATCGTAACACTTTGGTTTCCAAGGTGTTTGTTCAGATAAGAGAAAGGTAGGGATTACTGAGATACCTTATTATACATAGTATCGAGATGGTTCCCAATTCCCACACAAAACACATAGACCAGGAAATAACTGGATTATTGAAGACCAAATAAACGAGACATGACAGTAATCTACAGGCAGACATAGGATGACAAACAAGAGTTTCAGGACAAAACATGATACTTAAAGTTTCTTTCTTTTGAAAAAAAGTGTTTGTATTTCATCCTTCACCTTTCAACAAAACCTTACTGTGTAAATTAAGTGTGAAATGGTAGCAAAGTCTGTCTTTTATACACAACATGTTGCAATGAGTTTTTTGGGGTAAAAAGGGTTTTTTTAGGGAAAGGTTTTGGCTTTTATTTTTTCCCATTTTTTGCCCTTTTTGGTAACCCCTTTTTTTTAAATTTTTAAACAAGGGGAAAAATTAAATAAAATGAAATAATGAATGCGAAGGAAACACTAAATTAAAACGTTGCAGCAACTATCGCTGAATTGAGGCAACGTTCACTTTGAGTGAGATAGACTATGTAAGTCTATTACTTTCTATTCCTAGTTGTTTCCAGCACTCAGCAGTGACTTGTGTGTATATATTGTGATTGCAACATTATGATCTGATGACATTTCATTGAATAATTCTGTCTTTTTCGGAACATTTACACCAAGTCGACCTTCTTATATTGGCACTAAGCACCTTCAGTGGTTCGTTTACGTCCCAACTGAGATGGAACCGACATTAACGTGATTCCCCGATTCACAAAGGATACGCAGTCACCAAAGTTGAGTGTCATGTTTTAACAACACTAACCACTAAACTATCAGTACCTCTCTTGTCTGAGACAGACTTAAGCTGACACTAAGTCGACAGCAAGATCAACATAACAGAGGAGACAGAGCTTTGACGGAAGCTAACATCCTTCGACAGAGATGATTACCTTTAGTGCAAAGGTGTCAACCTAGGTCAAACAAGGCTGAAGTGGTCAGACAAGGTACCCAACAATACACTCTGGAAATGGACCAAGCAACTACCCATAGACAATTGAATAAAAAGAGAAAAATGAGGTGGGTGGGACACCTCAGGAAACCTCCAGAAACCATCACCCATCAAGCCATCACATGGAACCCCTCAGGGAAGAGGTAGGCCACAGAACACCAGGCAAAGAGACACAGAAAGGGAAACAAAATATTTGAGATACACAAGAGAGAGAGAGAGAGAGAGAGAGGAGAGAGAGAGAGAGAGAGAGAGGAGAGAGAGAGAGAGAGAGAGAGAGAGAGAGAGAGAGAGAGAGAGAGAGAGAGAGAGAGAGAGAGAGAGAGAGAGAGAGAGAGAGAGAGAGAGAGAGAGAGGAGAGAGAGAGAGAGGGGGAGAGGAGAGAGAGAGAGAGAGAGAGAGGAGAGAGAGAGAGAGAGAGAGGAGAGAGAGAGAGAGAGAGAGAGAGAGAGAGAGAGAGAGAGGAGAGAGAGAGAGAGAGAGAGAGAGGGGAGAGAGAGAGAGAGAGAGAGAGAGGGGGGGAGGGAGAGGATGGTCACGGACAGACACCTGGGGCATTCCTTGGTCGATGGCCTATGTTGCCAGCGAGCAAACAGGCATAAGTAAGTCAACCTAGGACAACATATTTCTGTAACATTATAAGAAAAAGTCTGTAAGTCCTGCAGAAAATATGTACAAGACATTGTACATGCCTGACGCTTACTACATACTCAAATGTCATCCGAAATATGGTGATTTCCTAACTTCGACAGCGCAATTATTCCATATACAATCCGTTTCCAGCCTTCTGGTTAATGGCCCGCAAACTGTTTTCGCTTCCTAGCAACCATATCAACTCTCCCTTTTGTATCCATCTCATACACAATTTGTTTTGTCAAAAATTATAAATATCCATAAAGATTGCTTCATACTCCCATAAGCCCATGCAGTTATACAAAAATTGTAAGATCTACATGCATAAGTCGTATAAGTTGACATCACTGCTTTAACGGTTCTCACCCGGGTTTGACCACAAATGACCACAACAAGCCACAGCCACAAATGGACAATAAGTGTTGGCACATTGGTGTAAGACAGAACCTGTCAACCACAGTTACAGCTGAATATGGATCGAGACAGCAGAATACAAAGATCACAAATGATCTAGCTGCAGCAATCTAAAATTCATTGAATTTTTTTTAAATAAATCAACTACATGTACATTATACAATATTAATATAATTATAATATTTTAATCACATGTCTTGAAGTTCATCACGTTTCCAATTTCACAAACGTTTGCCTGATAATTCAACATTAAAACAACACCGTATGAAATAAATGTGTATACCAAGTTGAAATTGTAATCAAATTTTCTTTTACAACTATGAAATTAATCTCATATGAACGTGTCATTGATAATTGTCATCATCTGAAATGCTAACGCAAGTTAAACTTCACAGTTATGACCTAAAGAAAACAAGGTTTAAAAATACAAAGTACATGAAATTATGCGAAACAAAAATGCTATGAGAGTGAAAGGAAAACGTAAGCCTGGCACGACGATATGAAATATACAATTGACTGTTAATTCAGAGTACATACCAAGAAAGTGGCTTTCCCCGTCACATATAGAACCATGTGTAGACCAACATTACCAAGCTGTCCAGTGTCCAGCAAGTTCTGAACTGCAGCTGACCAATGCTGCCATATAAGGGGCTGTCCATGGAAACCACGGATGGCAACGTGGAGACGTTTGCAGAAATGTTGTTGACAGGAATGGAGAGGTCTGGAAGTGGAAACACCAGGCACCGGTGGCAAGAACAGAGAAAGGTGACAATTGGAATAAACAGATCGATGACGTCAATCCAGAGACATGACCCAAATAGCACTTGCAGTAGTGATGCCCAGTGTCATCAAATTACCCTGAAGATGTGTCAACATATTGTAAGTATTAATTGTAATTAATTAATTGAATTGTAGACCCATTATTGAAAATAGACCTCTTCACGCAACGTTTTTCGTCTAACATTTTACAAGATTCAGGTTGATTATAAATGTATTCTGAAAATGTACCAGAATCAATCAGATCAGTACAAACTCAGTATTCATCTTTGCTATTTATTCCGTTGTAAATACTATTAGACATTTATGCAATAAAATAACAAAGGGATAAAATAACAACAAAACGTATCTTTTTGCGCTGCTAAAATTGACTAAAGTCCACAATTAATTCAAATTCACGAATAAACAAGTTTCAAAATACTGGGCAAACTCGATCCTGATAATGTTTTTGCAGTCGTGACTTTGTTTGTGGATGGAGTCAGGAAGATGAAGGTCCACGTCTGATGCAGGCTGGGGCCGGAACGATACACCAGTGTACCAATGTATCATGGTACACACCATATAGTATGGTTCACGATACACAATATCCATATTGTGATATGCTGCAATACACGATACAGCGATAGGCAAACAAGTATTCAAGCCACCTTTGTGAAAACATAAACATGCAGGCCTAATCACAATTACCATCTATACAGACTGTCATCAATACGGCACTACCTAACAACCGAAACCGTGAAAAGTGGAGTTAACGCACTCGTCACCTCTCGACTCGACTACTGTAACTCAATGTTACATAACATCCCGTTATCACAGACAATACGTTTGCAACGTGTCCACAACAATGCAGCCAGGCTAATAACATGCACCAGTAAACATGACCACATCAAACCAGTGTTGAAGGAGCTGCTTTCAAGTGCTTTGGCTGCCAGTTGAGATACGAATCACCTTCAAGTTGTGGGTAATTACTTTTAAATGCATCAGTGGTTTGGCTCCGTCTTATATGGCAGAACTTTTTCAACCACGAAAGCGTGACGGACGCCTACGCCAGAACTGTGCGCCAACACTGCACCAAGGCATAACAAAGAAGTTTATTAGTAAATCGTTATTAGTGAATATATATATATATATATATATATATATATATATATATATATATATATATATATATATAATAATTAAAAAATTAAAATGTCTATTAAAACATTGAATTAATTGAATTACTGAATGGTATATCTGAACAGCGATATATACACACTGAGCTCAACACATGATACTATGTGACAAATGATGATGATGATGATTACATATATATATATATATATATATCATATATATATATATATATATATATATATATATATATATATATGTACACACACAGATAGTTGTGATTTGTCCTGGATGTTTATTGCTTCACAAAAATGGCTTGAATACTATTTTGTCTATCGCTGTATCGTGTATCACAATATGGATATTGTGCATCGTGAACCTTAATATATGGTGTGTATCATGATGCATTGATTATTAATAATAATACAGTTTTTATATAGCGCTAATTCCCGCATGGCGGATCGATGCGCTGCACAGGAAATATACTAAGTGTATATTAATAAATATAATTGTACATTATATAAATTAATATAAATTATATTAATTTTTTGTTTTACGATGTACTAGTAAACCTTTGTATGTAAATTATACAAATTGCATACAATTACGTTCAATCACGTCTGTGACCTTTGTCTGTTCTCTTTCGAAGATGTTTGTATGTATGTATGTATGTATGTATGTATGTATGTATGTATGTATGTATGTATGTATGTATGTATGTATGTATGTATGTATGTATGTATGTATGTATGTATGTATGTATGTATGTATGTATGTATGTATGTATGTATGTATGTATGTATGTATGTATGTATGTATGTATGTATGTATGTATGTATGTATGTATGTATGTATGTATGTATGTATGTATGTATGTATGTATATGTATGTATGTATGTATGTATGATATAGTATATATGATGATCATAGATCATGATATAGTAATGATGTATGATGTATGTATGTATGTATGTATGTATGTATGATATGATGATGTATTAGTGTATGATGATGTATGTAATGTATGTATGTATGTATGTATGTATGTATGTATGTATGTATGATGATGATGTATGTATGTATGTATGTATGTATGTATGTATGTATGTATGTATGTATGTATGTATGAATGATGTATGTCATGTATTCTATTTGATTTATGATGCATGTATGTATGTATGTATGTATGTGATGTATGTATGTATGATGTATGATGCAAGATCATCATGTTTAGATCTTTCGGATGAACTGCCTGTATGCACTGGCAACGGTGTACTAGTGCATGTATCCTCTAGCTCATGTTGACATGATCATGCCGTTTATGCCTTCGGCATGCTGTCTGCCTGTCTGCCTGTCTGCCTGTCTGCCTGTCTGCCTGTCTGCCTGTCTGCCTGTCTGCCTGTCTGCCTGTCTGCCTGTCTGCCTGTCTGCCTGTCTGCCTGTCTGCCTGTCTGCCTGTCTGCCTGTCTGCCTGTCTGCCTGTCTGCCTGTCTGCCTGTCTGCCTGTCTGCCTGTCTGCCTGTCTGCCTGTCTGCCTGTCTGCCTGTCTGCCTGTCTGCCTGTCTGCCTGTCTGCCTGTCTGCCTGTCTGCCTGTCTGCCTGTCTGCCTGTCTGCCTGTCTGCCTGTCTGCCTGTCTGCCTGTCTGCCTGTCTGCCTGTCTGCCTGTCTGCCTGTCTGCCTGTCTGCCTGTCTGCCTGTCTGCCTGTCTGCCTGTCTGCCTGTCTGCCTGTCTGCCTGTCTGCCTGTCTGCCTGTCTGCCTGTCTGCCTGTCTGCCTGTCTGCCTGTCTGCCTGTCTGCCTGTCTGCCTGTCTGCCTGTCTGCCTGTCTGCCTGTCTGCCTGTCTGCCTGTCTGCCTGTCTGCCTGTCTGCCTGTCTGCCTGTCTGCCTGTCTGCCTGTCTGCCTGTCTGCCTGCTCCTGCTGCCTGTCTGCCTGTCTGCCTGTCTGCCTGTCTGCCTGTCTGCCTGCCTGCCTGCCTGCCCGCCTGCCCGCCTGCCCGCCTGCCCGCCTGCCCGCCTGCCCGCCTGCCCGCCTGCCCGCCTGCTGCCTGCCCTGCCGCCTGTCCGCCTGTCCGCCTGCCGCCTGCCCGCCTGCCCGCCTGCCCGCCTGCCCGCCTGCCCGCCTGCCCGCCTGCCCGCCTGCCCGCCTGCCCGCCTGCCCGCCTGCCCGCCTGCCCGCCTGCCCGCCTGCCCGCCTGCCCGCCTGTCCGCCTGTCCGCCTGTCCGCCTGCCCGCCTGCCCGCCTGCCCGCCTGCCCGCCTGCCCGCCTGCCCGCCTGCCCGCCTGCCCGCCTGCCCGCCTGCCCGCCTGCCCGTCTGCCCGTCTGCCTGTCTGCCTCTCTGCCTCTCTGCCTGTCTGCCTGCCTGCCTGCCTGCCTGCCTGCCTGCCTGCCTGCCTGCCTGCCTGCCTGCCTGCCTGCCCGCCTGCCCGCCTGCCCGCCTGCCCGCCTGCCCGCCTGCCCGCCTGCCCGCCTGCCCGCCTGCCCGCCTGCCCGCCTGCCCGCCTGCCCGCCTGCCCGCCTGCCCGCCTGCCCGTCCTGCCTGTCTGCCCGTCTGCCTGCTGCCGCTGCCGCTGCCTGCTGCCTGCCGCCTGCCTGCCTGCCTGCCTGCCTGCCTGCCTGCCTGGCCTGCCTGCCTGCCGCCTGCCTGCCTCCCTGCCGCTGCCTGCCTGCCTGCCTGCCTGCCTGCCTGCCTGCCTGCCTGCCTGCTGCCTGCCTGCCTGCCTGCCTGCCTGCCTGCCTGCCTGCCTGCCTGCTGCCTGCCTGCCTGCCTGCCTGCCTGCCTGCCTGCCTGCCTGCCTGCCTGCCTGCCTGCCTGCCTGCCTGCCTGCCTGCCTGCCTGCCTGCCTGCCTGCCTGCCTGCCTGCCTGCCTGCCTGCCTGCCTGCCTGTCTGCGGTCTGCCTGCTGCTGTCTGCCTGCTCTGCCTGCTCTGCATGCTTGCCTGCTCTGCCTTGCCTGTTCGCCTGCTGCCTGTCGCACTGCTGCCTGCTGCCTTGCCCTGCCTGCCTTGCCTGTCTGCCTGCCTGCCTGCTGCCTGCGTTGTCCTCGTCTGCTGTCTGCTGTTGCTGCTCTGCTGCTGCCTGCCTGCTGCACTGCCTGCTGCCTGCCTGCCTGCCTGCCTGCCTGCATGCTGCTGCTGCCTATGTTCGCATGCCTGCCTGCCTGCCTGTGGCTGCTCTGCTCTGCTGCGTCGTCGTTTATCCTGTCGGTGTCTGTCTGCCTGTCTGCCTGTCTGCCTGTCTGCCTGTCTGCCTGTCTGCCTGTCTGCCTGTCTGCCTGCTGCCTGCCTGCCGCCTGCCTGCCTGCCTGCCTGCCCGCTCTGCCCGCTCTGCCGCTGCCTGTCTGCCTGTCTGCCGTCTGCCTGTCTGCCTGTCTGCCTGTCTGCCTGCTGCCTGCCTGCCTGCCTGCCTGTCTGCCTGTCTGCCTGTCTGCCTGTCTGCCTGTCTGCCTGTCTGCCTGTCTGCCTGTCTGCCTGTCTGCCTGTCTGCCTGTCTGCCTGTCTGCCTGTCTGCCTGTCTGCCTGTCTGCCTGTCTGCCTGCCTGCCCGCCTGCCCGCCTGCCCGCCTGCCCGCCTGCCCGCCTGCCCGCCTGCCCGCCTGCCCGCCTGCCCGCCTGCCCGTCTGCCCGTCTGCCCGTCTGCCTCTCTGCCTCTCTGCCTGTCTGCCTGCCTGCCTGCCTGCCTGCCTGCCTGCCTGCCTGCCTGCCTGCCTGCCTGCCTGCCTGCCTGCCTGCCTGCCTGCTGCCTGCTGCCCGCTGCCTGCCTGCCTGCCTGCCTGCCTGCCTGCCTGCCTGCCTGCCCTGCCTGCCCGCCTGCCGCCTGCCCGCCTGCCCGCCTGCCCGCCTGCCCGCCTGCCCGCCTGCCCGCCTGCCCGCCTGCCCGCCTGCCCGCCTGCCCGCCTGCCCGCCTGCCCGCCTGTCCGCCTGTCCGCCTGCCGCCTGTCCCCTGCCGCCTGTCCGCCTGCCCGCCTGCCCGCCTGCCCGCCTGCCCGCCTGCCCGCCTGCCGCCTGCCTGCCTGCCGCCTGCCTCTGCCGTCTGCCCGTCTGCCTGCCTGCTCTGCCTCCTGCCTCCTGCCTGCCCTGCCTGCCCGCCTGCCCGCCTGCCCGCCTGCCCGCCTGCCCGCCTGCCCGCCTGCCCGCCTGCCCGTCTGCCCGTCTGCCCGTCTGCCCGTCTGCCCGTCTGCCCGTCTGCCCGCCTGCCCGCCTGCCTGCCTGCCTGCCTGCCTGCCTGCCTGCCTGCCTGCCTGCCTGCCTGCCTGCCTGCCTGCCTGCCTGCCTGCTCTGCCTGCCTGCCTGCCTGCCCGCCTGCCTGCCTGCCGCTGCCGCTGCCCGTGCCTGCCCGCCTGCCCGCCTGCCCGCCTGCCCGCCTGCCGCCTGCCTGCCTGCCTGCTCCTGCCTGCTCTGCCTGCCTGCCTGCCTGCCTGTCTGCCTGCCTGCCTGCCTGCCTGCCTGCCTGCCTGCCTGCCTGCCTGCCTGCCTGCCTGCCTGCCTGCCTGCCTGCCTGCCTGCCTGCCTGCCTGCCTGCCTGCCTGCCTGCCTGCCTGCCTGCCTGCCTGCCTGCCTGCCTGCCTGCCTGCCTGCCTGCCTGCCTGCCTGTTTGTCTGTCTGCTGGTCTGCAGGCTGCTTTGATTGTATGTATGTATGTATGTATGTATGTATGTATGTATGTATGTATGTATGATGTATATGTATGTATGTATGTATGTATGTATGTATGTATGTATGTATGTATGTATGTATGTATGTATGTATGTATGTATGTATGTATGTATGTATGTATGTATGTATGTATGTATGTATGTATGTATGTATGTATGTATGTATGTATGTATGTATGTATGTATGTATGTATGTATGTATGTATGTATGTATGTATGTATGTATGTATGTATGTATGTATGTATGTGAAATGGGTGTACTTAGTTCAAGTATCCTCTATTTACGATTTTCGGAACATGAACAATGCCCCGAATGCACTGGCAACGGATGGGGAACTCTAAGCTCATGATGACAGATCAGTCAGTTTAATCCTTTCGGATGTCTGTCTGCCTGTCTGCCTGTCTGCCTGTCTGCCTGTCTGCCTGTCTGCCTGTCTGCCTGTCTGCCTGTCTGCCTGTCTGCCTGTCTGCCTGTCTGCCTGTCTGCCTGTCTGCCTGTCTGCCTGTCCCTGTCTGCCTGTCTGCCTGTCTGCCTGTCTGCCTGTCTGCCTGTCTGCCTGTCTGCCTGTCTGCCTGTCTGCCTGTCTGCCTGTCTGCCTGTCTGCCTGTCTGCCTGTCTGCCTGTCTGCCTGTCTGCCTGTCTGCCTGTCTGCCTGTCTGCCTGTCTGCCTGTCTGCCTGTCTGCCTGTCTGCCTGTCTGCCTGTCTGCCCGCCTGCCCGCCTGCCCGCCTGCCCGCCTGCCCGCCTGCCCTGCCGCCTGCCCGCCTGCCCGCCTGCCCGCCTGCCCGCCTGCCCCGCCTGCGCCTGTCGCCTGTCGCCTGTCCCGTCGCCTGCCGCCTGCCCGCCTGCCCGCCTGCCCGCCTGCCCGCCCGCCTGCCCGCCTGCCCGCCTGCCCGCCTGCCCGCCTGCCGCCTGCCGCCTGCCGCCTGCCGCCTGCCGCCTGCCGCCTGCCGCCTGCCGCCTGCCGCCTGCCGCCTGCCGCCTGCCGCCTGCCCTGCCCGCCTGCCCCCTGCCCCGCCTCCCGCCTGCCCGCCTGCCCGCCTGCCCGCCTGCCCGCCTGCCGCCTGCCGCCTGCCGCCTGCCGCCTGCCGCCTGCCGCCTGCCGCCTGCCGCCTGCCGCCTGCCGCCTGCCCGCCTGCCCGCCTGCCCGCCTCGCTGCCCGCTGCCCGCTGCCCGCTGCCTCTCTGCCTTCTGCCTCTCTGCCTCTCTGCCTGCCTGCCTGCCTGCCTGCCTGCCGGCCTGCCTGCCTGCCGCCTGCTGCCGCCTGCCTGCCTGCCTGCCTGCTGCCTGCCTGCTGCCTGCCTGCCTGCCTGCCTGCCTGCCTGCCTGCCTGCCTGCGTGCCTGCTGCCTGCCTGCCTGCTGCCTGCTGCCTGCTGCTGCGTGCCTGCGTGCCTGCCTGCCTGCGTGCCTGCTGCCTGCTGCCTGCCTGCCTGCCTGCTGCCTGCCTGCTGCTGCCTGCCTGCCTGCGTGCCTGCTGCCTGCCTGCCTGCCTGCCTGCCTGCCTGCCTGCCTGCCTGCCTGCCTGCCTGCCTGCCTGCCTGCCTGCCTGCCTGCCTGCTGCCGCCTGCCTGCCTGCCTGCCTGCCTGCCTGCCTGCCTGCCTGCCTGCCTGCCTGCCTGCCTGCCTGCCTGCCTGCCTGCCTGCTGCCTGCCGCCTGCGCCTCCTGCCGCTCCGCCTGCCGCCTGCCTGCCCTGCGCTGCTGCGCCTGCCGTTTTGTTGGGTTGGGTGCTTTGTTGTTGTTGTGTTGTTGTTGTTGTTGTGTATGTATGTATGTATGTATGTATGTATGTATGTATGTATGTATGTATGTATGTATGTATGTATGTATGTATGTATGTATGTATGTATGTATGTATGTATGTATGTATGTATGTATGTATGTATGTATGTATGTATGTATGTATGTATGTATGTATGTATGTATGTATGTATGTATGTATGTATGTATGTATGTATGTATGTATGTATGTATGTATGTATGTATGTATGTATGTATGTATGTGCGTGTTTGTATGTATGTGTATGTGTGTATGTATGTATGTATGTATGTATGTATGTATGTATGTATGTATGTATGTATGTATGTATATAAATATAGTACTATGTGTGTATGCATGCACACATTTTTTGTCTGTTAGATTACCGTACATTATCTATTTGCTGCATTTCATTGTCCACTCATTGTATGTTTTATTTGATTGTAAGTTTATCTGAGCTATATCAACATGTTTTAAACATGTCCATTCCTCTCTTGACCCACATTTCAGGAAATGCCTCCTGCATCCAGCACAACCGTGTTGACGAGACACAAAAACACATCAACGTGGTCTCCAGGCGTCATCTCTATCACGTGACAGCTGCTAACCAATTCCAGGAAGAACACACTTTGCTCAGTATGTCACGGCATCACCCTCGTCGATTGCAATCAAGGGGTGTTAATTCCGAAGAATTTTCACAGTTTCCTGGAGGAAGCGTGAACGACATCTCTAGTCAACAACTTGGGCGTTTTGAAATCACATGCGGTTATCGGGAATACTAAAATCTCAAATATTTACACCAGATAGCCTGTCCCTAAGGCAGTGTATTTATTTATCTGATGTCTTGAACATAGACATGAAATATGATCTATGTGCACAAGTGCTCCATTATCCAAAGAACTAAACTGACTGGCACGAACAGAGCATGCAAAATATAGACTGTGTCAATTGGTGTTCAAAGCAGTGAAGGGGTTGAATTAAATGCTGTATCTGTATCTGTATCTGGCAAAATGTCCTAGGGACACATCACGCTAGTGCGCATGGTGGGTGGCCTGACTTAATTGTTAAATGTTGGATGACATTATTTTGAAATGAGTTTAGTGATTTACTTGAGATTGTGTTTGGGGGCAGATAATTCCATTCTTCAATTGTGGTTGTGAAGAAGCTGTTTCCAGATATGTTTGTAGAGTATCTAATCTGCAAAAAACTGACTGTCATGTTTACGTGAGGATCTAGTGTTGTGTTGGATATAGCGATCTATCGGGATATCTATAAGGTTATGTTCCATCTTGTATATTACGCTAAGTCTTAATTTTTTTTCTTCTTGTTTGGAGGGTGTCCCACTGGAGGTCTTTAAGAAATTCGGTTACTGTTCCTGGCTCTCTAGAATAGTTTTATGTACACAATCTGACAGCTTGTCTTTGGATTATTTCTAAGGTTTTAATATGTTTTAGGCAGTGTGGATCCCATAATGCTGACGCATATTCAAGTAGTATTGGTCGGACAAGGGTTGTATAGGCTATGCACTTAATATGGGTTGGAATTCACTGTCCTTAGAAGGGTATTCGTCACACAGCTCATACTCATATGTAACATATGTATAAACGATTGCCAAAGAAGAGAACTGTGATGCAAAATTGGCTCCTGGTTACATGTATGTGCTATTTAAATCTGTATCAAGCGTTTCTGGAAGAATAACACGATTATAAAGTAGATGGGATTTGTATGTTCCCACAACACACTCCAAAGTCTTCAGATTATTTTATTAATTTAAATTTATTTACCAATATTATTTTATATAATATAAATGTTTCAAATTTAGTATTATATTTGGTACATCTTAACTGCATTATACACTATATAATATTTAGTTAAAACTAATTTACTTAGCATTTAAACAATAATTTACCTGTATATTATTTATTTTAAAATCCATGACCCTTACTCGGTAAGATAACATATGTATTTTGTAAGGTTACTGTGATTAAATAAAGGTTATTGTTATTATTGATGGGGATGAGGGTGGAAGTCACAGTGGATGATGGCTAGCTGTAAGGGTTAATACGTTAAAAAGGGTTAACAATAGCAGCATTCATTCAGACTCTCCTTTCAGGTATGTACATATTTGATTGTAATTGTATGATTACATAAAATATTGATTTAGAGATTGATTTAATGAACTGCATGTGGCTTGAGTGCAAAATGCAATGCTCATGCAATACAAATGTCAAAATTCACACACGCACCTGTAGAAATGAACAGACATGACGCTGTCAGATGACATCACCTGTATGATGACTTCGTTGATGTGTGTCTTCCTTTTCATGTTTTACTTGTTACGTGAAACTGTTCTTCGGAACCATTTTCTGTATTCATTCCATTTCCCAGATACCTTCTGGGTGTGCTCTGGTGGTGACCGACAGCATCTGCCACAGAGGCAAGTTAGGAATAATTTTACCCCAATGAGTGCACTTGTCTAATCAGAGTCTAACAAAACAAATTTAAATAAATTTGGCAAGTATAATTAAATACGTTTGACATGGAAATAAACATATACACATAAAGAGAATTTTCGTACTTCCCCCGAACACTGAAGACTAGAAATTGCCTACCAGATACAATAGTCAATATTCAAGAACCACAGAAATTTAGACAAGCTTTGATACACGACTAATAACCCAAGAAGCATTTGCACGTGCACCCAACCGTGACAGTTTGACTGCATCAAGAGTGTTGGCGAGTATTCAAAGAAGGAAAGGAAGGCAAGTTTAGGGTGTTTGTGACATTGTTGTCAGTACCACTGGGATTCGAATCTACCTGTCTAACTCTTGAAAACTTTCAAGCAGACACAACGATAAAAGATTTCCATTGCCTGAAATATAGAAATATAGATGGAAGCATCAGTTTGCATAAAGAATAATAACTTATTTTGTCAGTGTTCATATTGCTACCGGAATCGGCTAAATTCGTAATAGCTAGTACATAAACTTTCAGATGCCTCTCCTAATCCTTCCGATTCTACTACAGAACTTTCGGTGTCCTCACGACACTTTCCACTGCTGATTACTTGGATGTAATGTTTTTATTATTTTTATTTTGGATGACGTGTGTTGAGAAAGAAGAAGGACGTGTGTTGAGAAAGAAGAAGGACGCGTGTTGAGAAAGAAGAAGGACGTGTGTTGAGAAAGAAGAAGGACGTGTGTTGAGAAAGAAGAAGGACATGTGCGGAGAAAGAAGAAGGACGTGTGTTGATAAAAGAAGAAGGACGTGTGTTGAGAAAGAAGAAGGACGGGTGTTGAGAAAGAAGAAGGTCGTGTGTTGAGAAAGAAGAAGGACGTGTGTTGAGAAAGAAGAAGGACGTGTGTTGAGAAAGAAGAAGGACGTGTGTTGTGAAAGAAGAAAGACGTAAGTTGAGAAAGAAGAAAGGCATGTGTTGAGAAAGAAGAATGGCATGTGTTGAGAAATTAGAAGGACGTGTGTTGAGAAAGAAGAAGGACGCGTGTTGAGAAAGAAGAAGGACATGTGTTGAGAAAGAAGAAGGACGTGTGTTGAGAAAGAAGAAGGACGTGGGTTGAGAAAGAAGAAGGACGCGTGTTGAGAAAGAAGAAGGACGCGTGTTGAGAAAGAAGAAGGACGCGTGTTGAGAAAGAAGAAGGACGCGTGTTGAGAAAGAAGAAGGACGCGTGTTGAGAAAGAAGAAGGACGTGTGTTGAGAAAGAAGAAGGACGTGTGTTGAGAAAGAAGAAGGACGTGTGTTGAGAAAGAAGAAGGACGTGTGTTGAGAAAAGAAGAAGGACGTGTGTTGAGAAAGAAGAAGGACGTGTGTTGAGAAAGAAGGGGGGAAAAAGGGAAAAAGGGGCGTGTGTTGAGAAAGAAGAAGGACGTGTGTTGAGAAAGAAGAAGGACGTGTGTTGAGAAAGAAGAAGGACGTGTGTTGAGAAAGAAGAAGGACGTGTGTTGAGAAAGAAGAAGGACGTGTGTTGAGAAAGAAGAAGGACATGTGTTGAGAAAGAAGAAGGACATGTGTTGAGAAAAAAAAGAAGGACGTGTGTTGAGAAAAGAAGGGAAAGGGCGTGTGTTGAGAAAGAAGAAGGACGTGTGTTGAGAAAGAAGAAGGACGTGTGTTGAGAAAGAAGAAGGACGTGTGTTGAGAAAGAAGAAGGACATGTGTTGAGAAAGAAGAAGGACGTGTGTTGAGAAAGAAGAAGGACGTGTGTTGAGAAAGAAATAGGACGTGAAGGACGTGTGTTGAGAAAGAAGAAGGACGTGTGTTGAGAAAGAAGAAGGACGCGTGTTCAGAAAGAAGAAGGACGCGTATTGAGAAAGGAGTAGGACGTGTGTTGAGAAAGAAGAAGGACGTGTGTTAAGAAAGAAGAAGGACGTGTGTTGAGAAAGAAGAAGGACATGTGATGAGAAAGAAGAAGGACATGTGTTGAGAAAGAAGAAGGACGTGTGTTGAGAAAGAAGAAGGACGTGTGTTGAGAAAGAAGTAGGACGTGAAGGACGTGTGTTGAGAAAGAAGAAGGACGTGTGTTGAGAAAGAAGAAGGACGTGTGTTGAGAAAGAAGAAGGACGTGTGTTGAGAAAGAAGTAGGACATGTGATGAGAAAGAAGAAGGACATGTGTTGAGAAAGAAGAAGGACGTGTGTTGAGAAAGAAGAAGGACGTGTGTTGAGAAAGAAGTAGGACGTGAAGGACGTGTGTTGAGAAAGAAGAAGGACGTGTGTTGAGAAAGAAGAAGGTCGTGTGTTGAGAAAGAAGAAGGACGTGTGTTGAGAAAGAAGAAGGACGCGTGTTCAGAAAGAAGAAGGACGCGTATTGAGAAAGGAGTAGGACGTGTGTTGAGAAAGAAGAAGGACGTGTGTTAAGAAAGAAGAAGGACGTGTGTTGAGAAAGAAGAAGGACATGTGATGAGAAAGAAGAAGGACATGTGTTGAGAAAGAAGAAGGACGTGTGTTGAGAAAGAGGAAGGACGTGTGTTGAGAAAGAAGTAGGACGTGAAGGACGTGTGTTGAGAAAGAAGAAGGACGTGTGTTGAGAAAGAAGAAGGACGTGTGTTGAGAAAGAAGAAGGACGTGTGTTGAGAAAGAAGTAGGACGTGAAGGACGTGTGTTGAGAAAGAAGAAGGACATGTGTTGAGAAAGAAGAAGGACGTGTGTTGAGAAAGAAGAAGGACATGTGTTGAGAAAGAAGAAGGACGTATGTTGAGAAAGAAGAAGGACATGTGTTGAGAAAGAAGAAGGACGTGTGTTGACAAAGAAGAAGGACGTATGTTGAGAACGAAGAAGGGCATGTGTTGCGAAAGAAGAAGGGCATGTGTGAGAAAGAAGAAGGACGTGTGTTGAGAAAGAAGAAGGACGTGTGTTGAGAAAGAAGAAGGACGTGTGTTGAGAAAGAAGAAGGACGTGTGTTGAGAAAGAAAAAGGGCATGTGTTGAGAAAGAAGAAGGACGTGTGTTGAGAAAGAAGAAGGACGTGTGTTGAGAAAGAAGAAGGACGTGTGTTGAGAAAGAAGAAGGACATGTGTTGAGAAAGAAGAAGGACATGTGTTGAGAAAGAAGAAGGACGTGTGTTGAGAAAGAAGAAGGACGTGTGTTGAGAAAGAAGAAGGACGTGTGTTGAGAAAGAAGAAGGACGCGTGTTGAGAAAGAAGAAGGACGCGTGTTGAGAAAGAAGAAGGACGCGTGTTGAGAAAGAAGAAGGACGTGTGTTGAGAAAGAAGAAGGACGTGTGTTGAGAAAGAAGTAGGACGTGAAGGACGTGTGTTGAGAAAGAAGAAGGACGTGTGTTGAGAAAGAAGAAGGACGTGTGTTGAGAAAGAAGAAGGACGTGTGTTGAGAAAGAAGTAGGACGTGTTGAAGGAAGGACGTGTGTTGAGAAAGAAGAAGGACGTGTGTTGAGAAAGAAGAAGGACGTGTGTTGAGAAAGAAGAAGGACGTGTGTTGAGAAAGAAGAAGGACGTATGTTGAGAAAGAAGAAGGACATGTGTTGAGAAAGAAGAAGGACGTGTGTTGAGAAAGAAGAAGGACGTGTGTTGAGAAAGAAGAAGGACGTGTGTTGAGAAAGAAGAAGGACGTGTGTTGAGAAAGAAGAAGGACGTGTGTTGAGAAAGAAGAAGGACGTGTGTTGAGAAAGATAGAAGGAGAAGGACGTGTGTTGAGAAAGAAGAAGGACTGTGTTGAGAAAGAAGAAGGACGTGTTGAGAAAGAAGAAGGCTGTGTTGAGAAAGAAGAAGGACATGTGTTGAGAAAGAAGAAGGACGTGTGTTGAGAAAGAAGAAGGACGCGTGTTGAGAAAGAAGAAGGACGCGTGTTGAGAAAGAAGAAGGACGTGTGTTGAGAAAGAAGAAGGACGTGTGTTGAGAAAGAAGAAGGACGTGTGTTGAGAAAGAAGAAGGACGTGTGTTGAGAAAGAAGAAGGACGTGTGTTGAGAAAGAAGAAGGACGTGTGTTGAGAAAGAAGAAGGACGTGTGTTGAGAAAGAAGAAGGACGTGTGTTGAGAAAGAAGAAGGACGTGAGAAAGAAGGACGACGACCACTGCCTGGCAGTGTTGACATGGTCGCCGGAAAGAAAAGAACAGTTTGTTGGCTAAATATTGGAGGTTTTAGTAAGCTTCCAAAATGTTGAACTTCGATAGACACCACCTTCCTATCTGCCGGTCTCATGGGACAATAGTGAGACAGAGGAGTTGCTCCAGGCCAGTGGGGATGCTACTGACGGTTTCGTTCTCCTCTAGACAACATTCGAATAGTCTCCAAGAAAATCAGCTTTCGAAGAGACCAATCAGCGATACTGGCTCACCATCGTCATCAGAAAACACCGGAAGTAGATTGACGATGTGCTAAAAAAAGAACCAGTCACCAGAACCGCAGTGAAGGGACGACATCCAAAAAAAGCTATATATAGCAGTAGAAGTTGAGACGAACGAAGTGGGACATTGCTGGTCCATCATCGAGAGATAGACATCAAGCAGACTGGCTTGGGAGAATTTCGTCGCTTCCCTAAACGCCGCTGGGTATAATAATCAGGTGATGTTGTCGCAATAGCTGCCCCTGTCTGTCTATCTTAGATAACAGAGCTCGCAAGTCGTCGTGAGGCAGTCGACGCTCTCCAGTTGGTTCAGTCAGCATCCAACTGTCTATCTTAGATAACAGAGCTCGCAAGTCGTCGTGAGACAGTCGACGCTCTCCAGTTGGTTCAGTCAGCATCCAACTGTCTATCTTAGATAACAGAGCTCGCAAGTCGTCGTGAGACAGTCGACGCTCTCCAGTTGGTTCAGTCAGCATCCAACTGTCTATCTTAGATAACAGAGCTCGCAAGTCGTCGTGAGGCAGTCGACGCTCTCCAGTTGGTTCAGTCAGCATCCAACTGTCTATCTTAGATAACAGAGCTCGCAAGTCGTCGTGAGGCAGTCGACGCTCTCCAGTTGGTTCAGTCAGCATCCAACTGTCTATCTTAGATAACAGAGCTCGCAAGTCGTCGTGAGGCAGTCAACGCTCTCCAGTTGGTTCAGTCAGCATCCAACTGTCTATCTTAGATAACAGAGCTCGCAAGTCGTCGTGAGACAGTCGACGCTCTCCAGTTGGTTCAGTCAGCATCCAACTGTCTATCTTAGATAACAGAGCTCGCAAGTCGTCGTGAGGGAGTCGACGCTCTCCAGTTGGTTCAATCAGCATCCAACTGTCTATCTTAGATAACAGAGCTCGCAAGTCGTCGTGAGGCAGTCAACGCTCTCCAGTTGGTTCAGTCAGCATCCAACTGTCTATCTTAGATAACAGAGCTCGCAAGTCGTCGTGAGACAGTCGACGTTCTCCAGTTGGTTCAGTCAGCATCCAACTGTCTATCTTAGATAACAGAGCTCGCAAGTCGTCGTGAGACAGTCGACGCTCTCCAGTTGGTTCAGTCAGCATCCAACTGTCTATCTTAGATAACAGAGCTCGCAAGTCGTCGTGAGGCAGTCGACGCTCTCCAGTTGGTTCAGTCAGCATCCAACTGTCTATCATAGATAACAGAGCTCGCAAGTCGTCGTGAGGCAGTCGACGCTCTCCAGTTGGTTCAGTCAGCATCCAACTGTCTATCTTAGATAACAGAGCTCGCAAGTCGTCGTGAGACAGTCGACACTCTCCAGTTGGTTCAGTCAGCATCCAACTGTCTATCTTAGATAACAGAGCTCGAAGTCGTCGTGAGACAGTCGACGCTCTCCAGTTGGTTCAGTCAGCATCCAACTGTCTATCTTAGATAACAGAGCTCGCAAGTCGTCGTGAGGCAGTGGACGCTCTCCAGTTGGTTCAGTCAGCATCCAACTGTCTATCTTAGATAACAGAGCTCGCAAGTCGTCGTGAGGCAGTGGACGCTCTCCAGTTGGTTCAGTCAGCATCCAACTGTCTATCTTAGATAACAGAGCTCGCAAGTCGTCGTGAGACAGTGGACGCTCTCCAGTTGGTTCAGTCAGCATCCAACTGTCTATCTTAGATAACAGAGCTCGCAAGTCGTCGTGAGGCAGTCGACGCTCTCCAGTTGGTTCAGTCAGCATCCAACTGTCTATCTTAGATAACAGAGCTCGCAAGTCGTCGTGAGACAGTCGACGTTCTCCAGTTGGTTCAGTCAGCATCCAACTGTCTATCTTAGATAACAGAGCTCGCAAGTCGTCGTGAGACAGTCGACGTTCTCCAGTTGGTTCAGTCAGCATCCAACTGTCTATCTTAGATAACAGAGCTCGCAAGTCGTCGTGAGACAGTCGACGTTCTCCAGTTGGTTCAGTCAGCATCCAACTGTCTATCTTAGATAACAGAGCTCGCAAGTCGTCGTGAGACAGTCGACGCTCTCCAGTTGGTTCAGTCAGCATCCAACTGTCTATCTTAGATAACAGAGCTCGCAAGTCGTCGTGAGACAGTCGACACTCTCCAGTTGGTTCAGTCAGCATCCAACTGTCTATCTTAGATAACAGAGCTCGCAAGTCGTCGTGAGACAGTCGACGCTCTCCAGTTGGTTCAGTCAGCATCCAACTCCTGTTTACTCGTTGGAGATCTCAATGGTGCCAATTCATTTTTGGGCCGGCCTCTACTTCGTCGTGTATGTCCGTATACTTGGTTGGGATCACGCAGAGCTGTCGTTTCGCTGCTACACGTTCCACCAATGTCACTTATAGGGTTACATACGAAACACGGTATATTTAATCGACTACCTGCTAGGTGTCGTGTTTGATATTGTTATTCCGTCGTGTAGTACATAATGTAATACTCGCAAGCCAGGGGTCGTTGCGCCGTGCTACGGTAGCCCTGGCAGTTGCTACTGTGTCAGCCGTGGGAACAGCGCAAAAACGGGGTCCAAGCGGATACTAGACTGTTGTGAATCCCATTATAAGGACCCGTTCGCATCCTAAATATTGCATCACGATTGGCTGACAATTTTTTATTATGGTCACCTGACCTGGTTTGAACCATAATTATATCCAGTGTAATACTAGTTTTACGATTCCAAGATAAACCTGACTGCGACCGAATCCGCCAATAATTATTTATTTATTAATCGTTATTTAATTGTGAATTTAGTGAGAATATAATACACCCATTCTACTGGTAAAAGATAGCGGTCATCGTTGACGTTGCAGAGCAATGATTGCATGAACATTCGTTCGCTGTTGGCGGGTGGCCGTTGGCGATAAGGGCCCCTTAAGAGGGGAATTACGGTAGTGCATTTCTTGCGCTAATTAACCTCTAGTTAGGTAGCACATATTCCGTCTTATTATTATATCCATGATTTCGCGGTTTTTCTGAAACAAATCTAGCCTAATCCATGACGTAGTCCGCACATGGCGATGACGTCATAGATGGAGTACTGAGACCGGCGTGTTCTAGGCGGGATTCCGACGGGCCAACCATCCTGACCCAAGTGAGTGAAGGGGCCGCACGCCGCGATGGTCAGCACCTGTCAACACCCTAACCGGTTATGTGGGCGATAATAAGGTCTCGCGTAGTCTTTCCTGTCTCAACGCGGGGCATTTTACCGGAGTTTACGAGCCGCGCCCTGGGCACGTGTATTTGACGTTGGATACATGTTTTGTGATTTATAAATGTATATTCCATCGAAAGATTACACGAGATGTTCATTTCGCCATTCCCCGTATGAAAACAAGATATGGCAGTATTAAAACAAACAATTCTTACTCCCGTAACTGTACAACGTGTGTTATTACGGAACTATACGACATACGGAACTATGACCTACGGACTTATATGACATTACTATTAGTATTGATCATATTTTAGTTGGCTAAGATAGGCTACATAAATGCAAAACGCCTGACTTTCTAACGATTTCTCTTAATATTATCTACAACTAAAAATTTGGCGACATATTAAAATACACAAGTTTTACAACGTTTAGAAATTCCCTTTTGCTGTATTGTATGAAAACAGCGAGCAAGTAATCTTCATATCTGAAGGTGAAGACAGTACATTTGTTAGCCTGACGACTACTTCCGGTCTAGGTCAACTGGGGTATGATAGAGAACCTTAAAACAGGCCACGTCGTGTGCCCCTCCGCTTGAGCATGACGCAAAGATGCCACGTGACAGTTCAGGCGTAGTACCCACATTGCACTGCGAGGCTACTGTGTTCCAGCGCCTCTGCAGTGTTTCAGGCGAGTTTCCGATTTAGGTAAGTATATACCATTTCGCTGATTTTAAAGATTTTACAGTGCAAAAAATAGTATGATTTCGAGTGAACGCTTTTATTATACTGTAGCTAAACAGCTATGTAGTATTACGAAATGGAAAATTACGTTGTTAGGATATGAAATGCCAAATACTAAATTACACCTCGTGTTGTATTTTATGTCTGACGAAGGTTTCGCCACTAGAATGTTTTCCTAACTGCTTGCCTGTCTGCCTGTCTGCCTGTCTGCCTGTCTGCCTGTCTGCCTGTCTGCCTGTCTGCCTGCCTGCCAGCCTGCCTGCCTGCCTGCCTGCCTGCCTGCCTGCCTGCCTGCCTGCCTGCTGCCTGCCTGCCTGCCTGCCTGCCTGCCTGCCTGCCTGCCTGCCTGCCTGCCTGCCTGCCTGCCTGCCTGCCTGCCTGCCTGCCTGCCTGCCTGCCTGCCTGCCTGCCTGCCTGCCTGCCTGCCTGCCTGCCGCCTGCCTGCCTGCCTGCCTGCCTGCCTGCCTGCCTGCCTGCCTGCCTGCCTGCCTGCCTGCCTGCCTGCCTGCCTGCCTGCCTGCCTGCCTGCCTGCCTGCCTGCCTGCCTGC
>JAODUO010001415.1:30000-32500 GCA_025642075.2 Ridgeia piscesae | reverse complement strand
TACTATTAATAATAACAACAGTAACAATAATAATAGTATGATCCATAATTCATGACACATTAATTTTAGCATAGGCGGAAACCACTAAAACGTCTTTGAGAACTAAATCAAGGATTTCATTTGGAATGTTGATGATACTCAAATTAATACTGCACCGACTCGTTGTAGACCTGTGCCTGAGCGACCCGTGCTTCAATGGCGGCGAGTGCGTGTGGCAGGAGCAGTGGGACTACACGTGCACGTGCAGACAAGGATTTACCGGCGTGCACTGCGAGACGGGTACGTCATGAAGTCTACCTGAGTTGTTTGTACTATATATATATATATATATATATATATATATATATATATATATATATATATATATATATATATATATAAAGAATTAAAAAATAAATTTTAAAGAAGGTTTTTCACATAATTCTAGCGGTTCTAAAGTACTCTTTAAGATCTGACCATTGGCCATCTTGGATGTGTGCAAATGACCAGGGTTGCTCATCATTTCCACTTGGTCAGTCAAGCTGAATTTGTTCTAGGACCTGACGAGTCCAAATCGGCCAAAACGTTCATAGGATAGAACATTGATAGGTTCACTGTTGAACACATGTGACTGTCAAATGGACAAGTTCTTAAATGAATCACTATGCGATAAACGTTTGGTGCGTTGAGAGGTATCTTTCCCTGAAAATTTACCACAGTTGTTTCCCCACCCAACCTCGTCTTTATAGCCCGGGTGCGTTGTTGATGACACTGTAATATATTTACATACACATACACATACACATAAAACACACACACACATATATATATATATATATATATATATATATATATATATATATATATATATATATATATATAATATAATTTATTTCCCAAATTCATACTTGATTACTTCAACTTGTCACACACACACACACACACACACACACACACACACACACACACACACACACACACACACAATATATATATATATATATATATATATATATATATATATATATATACAAAACAAAAAACAAACCCCACACACAAACATACACACACACACACACACACACACACACACACACACACACACACACACACACACACACACACACACACACACACACACACACACACACACACACACACACACACACACCACACCACACGTTTTATCAAGGTAATATCTCCCAGTAGTTAATTAAACGTATTATACAGAAGCTAATATCGACTATCGCGACATGGCGATGTTTTCCTACAAGCCTAACCGTGACTGTGATGTCCCCGCCAGACTTAGACGAGTGCCTGTCTGGCCCTTGTATCAACGGGGCGACCTGCAACAACATGGCCGGCGCCTACTGCTGCAGATGTCCACGTGGCTTTAAGGGTCGTAACTGCGAGATAGGTAAGTCTGATAGCGCCGAGGAACGACCAATGCCTGGCAGTCCAGACGGATGATGTACTGGGCATGCAGACAAAGGCAAAGGCAAATCTCAAAAAAAGTGCTTCATTTTAGGAGTTTAAATCCCCTCCCTAAATACACCCATGTGTTCTATCATTGGAAAGCCATTCATCTCCCCGTCACGATTTGGCCTGTCGTGGAGTTGCCAAGTGGCGCAGTAAGTTTGAATCCAAGGTCAAACGAGATCACCATTAAACGACCAATTTAATCAGTTGGCGCTTATGAAAATTTCTTGATGTTTATAAGCAATATATTGTTGAAAAGCACACTATCTCATGCTTAAGTCAATGTGCAACATGTTGCTGTACCGTACAGGCACCAGAAAAGGCCAAATGTACCGATAAAATGACGAATATTCAAAGGTTTACAACTCAGTGAACATAATAAAGTTACACTAACTGTGTGTCTACTTCACGCCTATATGTACAAGTTCAAACACGTTATTGTATGAAACAACAATATCTCAACTACAAAATGCGCTATGAAATGGCGCTATGAGGCGAAGCAGTTTGTGTGGAGCCACCGTAAATTTGTGAGTGATATAATGTTTAAATATTAACACGTTTATGTAAATATAAATAAGTAAAGTAAATTTAAATATAATACATTATAATAATTACATAATAAAACATAAAAATAATAATAAACCAATAAATAAATAATACAAGCGTGTCATTACTCAGTAGTAGTACGCCAGTTTAAATAAATGCGTTTTAAGGACAGTCTTGGCTCTAGGGAGAATGTTTGATTGACGAATGTTTTCTGACAAATTAAGGATGCGTGAATGGACCTGACTGATTCAGATCGGGATGAATGCCGCGGATCGCCCTGCAAGAATGGCGGATCCTGCAAGAACACCATCGGAAGCTACTTCTGCACATGCGTCACCGGATACACGGGCGTCTCGTGTACGGAGGGTAGGCCATAACTAAAATAATTACATAATACAGTTTTTACGTCGCGCGATCTCTTTCCAAACGTTAACCAGTGCGCTCAAAAAATATATATATATATATATATATATATATATATATATATATACTTTTT
>JAODUO010001415.1:12500-22500 GCA_025642075.2 Ridgeia piscesae | reverse complement strand
GCAGCAGCGGCACAGGCGATTTCAGCGCCGGCACTGGCGAAAGCAGCAGCGACACTGGCGAATGCAGCAGCGGCACCTTCAAATGCAGCAGGGGCAACGACTCTAGCAAATGCAGCAGCGCAACAGGCAAATGTAGCAGCGGCAGCGGCACTGGCGAATGCAGCAGCGACACAAACGAATTCAGGACCTGCACCGCCAAACGAAGTAGCTGCAGCGGCAGCGGCCCAGGCGAAGGCAGCGGCAGTACAGGCGACAACAGCAGCGGTATCGGCGAAGGCAGCAGCGACCTCGGCAAATGAAGCAGCGGCTCAGGCGATGACAGCAGCTGCAGCGGCAGCGGTCCAGGCGAAGGCAGCAGCGTCACGTGCGAAAGAAGCAGCGATACGGGCGCAGCCCGCGGCAAGAGAGAAGGCAATAAACGTAACTGTGACTGTTGCGGTGGCGAAGGCAACAGCAGTACCGGAACATGCACCGACGACAACAGCAGTTCCGATGACGGAGGCAGTACAGGATAATGGAGCAGCATTACCGGAGAATGCAACAGCGGTACCAGCAGCAGCGGCACGGATGGAGATAGCAGCAACAGCGGCGACAGCAGCTGCGGCACGGGCAAATGCAGCAGCGGCTGTGGCAGAAAGGAATGCAGCAAGGGCAGCTGCAGCGGCAGCGGAACAGGCGAAGGCAGCAGTATATTGGGCGAAAGCAGTAGCAACGGTACAGGCGACAGTAACAGCGTTACCCGTAAAGGTAATACTGGCTGTGGCGAATGCAGCAGCTGTTAATGCACATGCGAATGCAGCAGCAGCAGCGTCAGAGGCAGCAGCGGCGGCGGCGGCACAGGCGAATGCAGCTGTATTATGGGCGAAAACAGCAGAGGTGCAGGCGAAGACAGCACAGGCCGCGGCGAAAACAGCAGCTGCAGCTGTACTGAAGAATGCAGCAGCGGCAGCAGCTGTGGCCAATGCAGCAGCTGCACCGGCAATAGCAGCAGCGGCACGGGCGAAAGCATCAGCGGTAGAGGCGATGGCAGCAGCGTCTCGTGCGAAAGCAGCAGCTTTACCGGAACATGCAGCAACGGCAGCTGTAACGGCAGAAGCGATACCGGAGAATGCTCAAGATACCCCAGAGAATGCAACAGCAGAACCGGAGAATGCAGCAGTGATTCCGGAGAATGGATCAGCGGAACCAACAAATGCAGCAGCAATACTGGGGAAAGCAGAAGGAGAATCGGAGAATGCAGCAGATGAATCGAATAATACACCAACGGAACCGGGGAATACAGCAGCTGTACCGGAGAATGGAGAAGCGGAATTGTTAAATGCAGCAGATGTACAGAGGAATGGAGCAGCGACGTCGGAGAATGAGGTAGAAGTAACGACAAAGGCAGCAGCAATACCGGGTAATGCAGCAGCAGAACCGGAGAATGCAGAAGCGGAAACAGATGATGCAGCAGAGATTCCTGTGAAAACAGCAGTAGAACAGACGAATACAGCAGTTATTCCGGAGAAAGGAGCAACGGAACAGGAGAATGCAGCACCAATACCTGGTAATGTAACAGCTGCATCGGCGAATTCAGCCACGGCAGCAGCAGCGGCAGCAGCAGCGGTAAAAGCGAATGCAGTAGCGACAATGGCGAATGCAACAGCGGCAGATGCAGCAGAACTGGCGAAAACAGCAGCATCACGGGCGACAACAGCAGTGCTACCTTCGGTAACAGCAGCGGCAGCGGCAGAAGCGAAAGCAGCAGCAGCACGGACAACAACAGCAGCAGCACTGGCGAATGCTGCAGCGTCACTAGCTAAAACAGCAGCAGCATTGGCGAATGCAGCTGCAGCATCGGCGCATGCAGCAGCGGCACAGACGGATGAAGCAGCAACAGCAGAAATGACGAATGCAGCAGCGGCACAAGCAATTTCAGTGCCGGCACTGGCGAAAGCAGCAGTGACACTGGCGAATGCAGCAGCGGCACCTTCAAATGCAGCAGGGGCAACGGCTCTAGCAAATGCAGCAGCGCAACAGGCGAATGTAGCAGCGGCAGCGGCACTGGCGAATGCAGCAGCGGCACAGACGAATTCAGGACCTGCACCGCCAAACGAAGTAGCTGCAGCGGCAGCGGCCCAGGTGAAGGCAGCGGCAGTACAGGCGACAACAGCAGCGGTATCGGCGAAGGCAGCAGCGACCTCGGCAAATGGAGCAGCGGCTCAGGCGATGACAGCAGCTGCAGCGGCAGCGGTCCAGGCGAAGATAGCAGCGTCACGTGCGAAAGAAGCAGCGATACGGGCGCAGCCCGCGGCAAGAGAGAAGGCAACAAACGTAACTGTGACTGTTGCGGTGGCGAAGGCAACAGCAGTACCGGAACATGCACCGACGACAACAGCAGTTCCGATGACGGAGGCAGCAGTACAGGATAATGGAGCAGGGGTACCGGAGAATGCAGCAGCATTACCGGAGAATGCAACAGTGTTACCAGCAGCAGCGGCACGGGTGGAGATAACAGCAACAGCGGCGACAGCAGCTGCGGCACAGGCAAATGCAGCAGCGACAGCAGCTGTGGCCAATGCAACAGCTGCACCGGCAGCAGCAGCAGCGGCACGGGCGAAAGCATCAGCGGTACAGGCGATGACAGCAGCGTCTCGTGCGAAAGCAGCAGCTTTACCGGAGCATGCAGAAACGGCAGCGGTAACGACCGAAGCGGTACAGGGGAATGCTCAAGATACACCAGAGAATGCAACAGCAGAACCGGAGAATGCAGCAGTGATTCCGGAGAATGGATCAGCGGAACCAAAAAATGCAGCAGCAATACTGGGAAAAGCAGAAGGAGAATCGGAGAATGCAGCACATGAATCGAAAAATGCACCAGCGGAACCGGGGAATACAGCAGCTGTACCGGAGAATGGAGAAGCGGAATTGTTAAATGCAGCAGATGTACAGAGGAATGGAGCAGAGACATCGGAGAATGAGGTAGAAGTAACGACAAAGGCAGCAGCAGTATCAGTGAATGCAACAGCAGCAGCAATACCGGGTAATGCAACAGCAGAACCGGAGAATGCAGAAGCGGAAACAGATGATGCAGCAGAGATACATGGGAAAGCAGCAGTAGAACAGACGAATACAGCAGTTGTTCCGGAGAAAGGAGCAACAGAACCGGAGAATGCAGCACCAATACCTGGTAATGTAACAGCTGCATCGGCGAATTCAGCAACGGCAGCAACAGCGGCAGCAGCAGCCGTAAAAGCGAATGCAGTAGCGACAATGGCGAATGCAACAGCGGCAGATGCAGCAGAACTGGCGAAAACAGCAGCATCACGGGCGACAACAGCAGTGCTACCTTCGGTAACAGCAGCAGCAGCGGCAGAAGCGAAAGGAGCAGCAGCAAGGACAACAACAGCAGTTCCGATGACGGAGGCAGCAGTACCGGAGAATGCAGCAGCATTACCGGAGAATGGAACAGCGGTACCAGCAGCAGCGGCACGGATGGAGATAGCAGCAACAGCGGCGACAGCAGCTGCGGCACGGGCAAATGCAGCAGCGGCTGTGGCAGAAACGAATGCAGCAAGGGCAGCTGCAGCGGCAACGGAACAGGCGAAGGCAGCAGTATATTGGGCGAAAGCAGTAGCAACGGTACAGGCGACAGTAACAGCGTTACCAGTGAAGGTAACACCGGCTGTGGCGAATGCAGCAGCGGTAGACGCACATGCGAATGCAGCAGCAGCAGCGTCAACGGCAGCAGCGGCGGCGGCGGCACAGGCGAAGGCAGCTGAATTATGGGCGAAAACAGCAGAGGTGCAGGCGAAGGCAGCACAGGCCGCGGCGAAAACAGCAGCTGCAGCTGTACTGAAGAATGCAGCAGCGGCAGCAGTTGTGGCCAATGCAGCAGCTGCACCGGCAATAGCAGCAGCGTCACGGGCGAAAGATTGGGGGGGGGGGGGGGGGGGGGGGGGGGGGGGGGGGGGGGGGGGGGGGGGGGGGGGGGGGGGGGGGGGGGGGGGGGGGGGGGGGGGGGGGGGGGGGGGGGGGGGGGGGGGGGGGGGGGGGAACCTGAGAATGTAACAGCTACCTCAGCGAATGCACCGACGACAACAGTAGTTCCGGTGACGGAGGCAGCAGCACCGGATAATGCAGCAGGGGCACTGGAGAATGCATCAGCAATACCGGGTAATGCAGCAGCAGAACCGGAGAATGCAGAAGCGGAACCAGATAATGCAGCAGAGAAAGCAGCAGAAGAACAGACGAATACAGCAGTTGTTCCGGAGAATGTAACAGCTGCAATGGCGAATGCACCGACGACAACAGTAGTTCCGATGACGGAGGCAGCAGCACCGGATAATGCAGCAGGGGCACTGGAGAATGCAGCAGCATTACCGGAGAATGGAACAGTGGTCCCAGCAGCAGCGGCACGGATGGAGATAGCAGCAACAGCGGCGACAGCAGCTGCGGCACGGGCAAATGCAGCAGCGGCAGTGGCAGAAACGAATGCAGCAAGGGCAGCTGCAGCTGCAACGGAACAGGCGAAGGCAGCAGTATATTGGGCGAAAGCAGTAGCAACGGTACAGGCGACAGTAACAGCGTTACCGGTGAAGGTAACACTGGCTGTGGCGAATGTAGCAGCGGCAGATGCCCAGGCGAATGCAGCAGCAGCAGCGTCAGCGGCAGCAGCGGCGGCGGCGGCACAGGCGAAGGCAGCTGAATTATGGGCGAAAACAGCAGAGGTGCAGGCGAAGGCGGCACAGGCCGCGGCGAAAACAGCAGCTGCAGCTGTCCTTAAGAATGCAGCAGCGGCAGCAGCTGTGGCCAATGCAGCAGCTGCACCGGCAACAGCAGCAGCGGCACGGGCGAAAGCATCAGCGGTACAGGCGAAGGCAGCAGCGTCTCGTGCGAAAGCAGCAGCGGTACCGGATCATGCAGCAACGGCAGCGGTAACGGAACGAGAATGTCAAGATACACCAGAGAATGCAGCAGCAGAACCGGAAAATGCAGCAGTGATTCCGGAGAATGGATCAGCGGAACCAAAAAATGCAGCAGCAATACTGGGAAAAGCAGAAGGAGAATCGGAGAATGCAGCACATGAATCGAAAAATGCACCAGCGGAACCGGGGAATAAGCAGCTGCACCGGAGAATGGAGAAGCGGAATTGTTAAATGCAGCAGATGTACAGAGGAATGGAGCAGAGACATCGGAGAATGAGGTAGAAGTAACGACAAAGGCAGCAGCAATACCGGGTAATGCAGCAGCAGAACCGGAAAACGCAGCTGCGATACCTGGAAATGTAACAGCGGAACCGGAGAGTGCAGCTGTGTTATCGGGGAAAGCCGTAGGAGAACCGCAGAATGCAGAGGCGGAACCAGATAATGCAGCAGAGAAAGCAGCAGAAGAACAGACGAATACAGCAGTTGTTCCGGAGAAAGGAGCAGCGGAACTTGAGAATGTAACAGCTACCTCAGCGAATGCACCGACGACAACAGCAGTTCCGGTGACGGAGGCAGCAGCACCGGATAATGGAGCAGGGGCACTGGAGAATGCAGCAGCAATACCGGGTAATGCAGCAGCAGAACCGGAGAATGCAGAAGCGGAAACAGATGATGCAGCAGAGATACCTGGGAAAGTGACAGCGGAACCGGAGGGTGCAGCTCTGTCATCGGGGAAAGCCGTAGGAGAACCGCAGAATGCAGAGGCGGAAGCAGATAATGCAGCAGAGAAAGCAGCAGAAGAACAGGCGAATACAGCATTTGTTCCGGAGAATGTAACAGCTGCATTGGCGAATGCACCGACGGCAACAGCCGTTCCGGTGACGGAGGCAGCAGTACCGGAGAATGCAGCAGCATTACCGGAGAATGGAACAGTGGTACCAGCAGCAGCGGCACGGATGGAGATAGCAGCAACAGCGGCGACAGCAGCTGCGGCACAGGCAAATGCAGCAGCGGCAGTGGCAGAAACGAATGCAGCAAGGGCAGCTGCAGCGGCAGCGGAACAGGCGAAGGCAGCAGTATATTGGGCGAAAGCAGTAGCAACGGTACAGGCGACAGTAACTGCGTTACCGGTGAAGGTAACACTGGCTGTGGCGAATGCAGCAGCGGTAGATGCCCAGGCGAATGCAGCAGCAGCAGCGTCAGCGGCAGCAGCGGCTGCGGCGGCACAGGCGAAGGCAGCTGAATTATGGGCGAAAACAGCAGAGGTGCAGGCGAAGGCAGCACAGGCCGCGGCGAAAACAGCAGCTGCAGCTGTACTGAAGAATGCAGCAGCGGCAGCAGCTGTGGCCAATGCAGCAGCTGCACCGGCAACAGCAGCAGCGTCACGGGCGAAAGCATCAGCGGTACAGGCGATGGCAGCAGCGTCTCGTGCGAAAGCAGCAGCGGTACCGGATCATGCAGCAACGGCAGCTGTAACGGAAAATGCTCAAGATACACCAGAGAATGCAGCAGCTGTACCGGAGAACGGAGAAGCGGAATTGTTAAATGCAGCAGATGTAAAGGGGAATGGGCAGAGACGTCGGAGAATGAGGTAGAAGTAACGACAAAGGCAACAGCAATACCGAGTAATGCAGCAGCAGAACCGGAAAACGCAGATGCGGTAACGGAGAATGTAACAGCGGAACCGGAGAGTGCAGCTGTGTTATCGGGGAAAGCCGCAGGAGAACCGCAGAATGCAGAGGCGGAACCAGATAATGCAGCAGAGAAAGCAGCAGAAGAACAGACGAATACAGCAATTGTTCCGGAGAATGGAGCAGCGGAACCTGATAATGTAACAGCTGCATCAGCGAATGCACCGACGACAACAGTAGTTCCGATGACGGAGGCAGCAGTACCGGATAATGCAGCAGGGGCACTGGAGAATGCAGCAGCATTACCGGAGAATGCAACAGTGGTCCCAGCAGCAGCGGCACGGATGGAGATAGCAGCAACAGCGGCGGCAGCAGCTGCGGCACACGCAAATGCAGCAGCGGCAGTGGCAGAAACGAATGCAGCAAGGGCAGCTGCAGCGGCAGCGGAACAGGCGAAGGCAGCATTATATTGGGCGAAAGCAGTAGCAACGGTACAGGCGACAGTAACAGCGTTACCGGTGAAGGTAACACCGGCTGTTGCGAATGCAGCAGCGGTTAATGCACATGCGAATGCAGCAGCAGCAGCGGCAGCGGCAACGGCAGCAGCTGCCGCTCAGGCCGGGGCAGCTGTATTGTGGGCAAAAGCAGCAGAGGTGCAGGCGAAGGCAGCACAGGCCGCGGCGAAAACAGCAGCTGCAGCGGTACTGAAGAATTCAGCAGCGGCAGCGGCTGTGGCCAATGCGGCAGCTGCACCGGCAACAGCAGCAGCGTCACGGGCGAAAGCAGCAGCGGTACAGGCGTTGGCAGCAGCTTCTCGTGCGAAAGCAGCAGCGGTACAGGATCATGCATCAACGGCAGCGGTAACGGCAGACGCGGTACCGGAGAATGCAGCAGCAGAATCGGTGAATGCAGCGGCGGAAAAGCGGAATGCAGCAGTGATTCTGGAGAATGGAAAATCGGACGTGTTAAATCCAGCACTGATGCAGGAGAAGGGAGCAGCGACATCGGAAAGTGCAGTAGACGTAACGATAAAGGCAGCAGCAGTAGCAGAGAATGTAACATTGGCACCGGCAAAAGCAAAAACGACAGCAGCAGCAGCAGTGCCAAAGAATGCAGCAGTGGAAACGACGAATGCATCAGCAGTACCGGGTAATGCAGCAGCAGAATCGGAGAACGCAGAAGCGGAACCATATAATGCAGCAGAGACATCGAGGAATGCAGCAGTAAAACCGGAGACTGCAGCAGAAGAACAAACGCATACAGCAGTTGTTCCGGAGAATGGAGCAGCTATACCGGCGAATACAATAGCAGAACCGGAAAATGCAGCAGCGGCACCAAAGAATATAACAGCTGTACTGGCGAAGGCAACAAAAGCAGCGGCTAAGGCGAATGCAGCAGCGACACTTGCGAATGCAGCAGCAGCAGCGGCAGCGGCAAAGGCGAAAACAGCAGCATCACGTGCCACAGCAGCAATGTTACCGGCGAAGGCAGCAACGGCTGCGGCGAATGCAGCAAGTGGCGGCTGCACAGGCGAAAGGAGCAGCATCCTTAGCAACAGCCGCAGCGGCACTCGCGAATGCAGCAGCGGCACTGGCGAATGCAGCAGCGGTACTGGCGAATGCAACAGGAGTACCGGCCAATGCAGCAGCGAAACAGGCAAATGCAGCAGCGGTAGCGACACTGGCGCGTGCAGCAGTGGCTCAGGAAAATGCATTGCTGGCACTGTCGAATGCAGCGGAAACTGTGGCGAATGCAACAGCGGCGCCGGCGAATGCAGCAACGGCTAGGGCACTGGCGAAAGCAGGTAGTAGCAACAGCACTGGCGAAATGCAGCAGCTGAACAGTCGAATGCAGCAGTGGCAGCGGTACAAACACAGGCGAAAGCAACAGCGCTATCGGCAAATGCAGCAGCGGCTGCGGCAGCGGAACAGGCGAAAGCAGCAGCGTTACAGGCGACAGCAGCAGCGGCAGCGGCAAATGCTGCAGCGGTAGCGGCACGCGCGACAACAGCAGCGGTATTGGAGCAGGTAGCAACGACAGCTGTAGCGACACGGGAACAGACAGCAACTCTATCGGAGTCTGCGGCAGTGGCACCGGGGAAGGCGGCCGTTTCTCAGGCGAAAACAGTTGCTGTACCGACTCCGGCGCCCCCTAAGAAAGGTTAGTCTTTCATCAAGATCCTCTCAATGAGCTGCAATAGTTTGACTGAAGTGTCGATTTCGTGTCATACTATTTAAACACAACCCTCTCGTCATGTTGGGATGCGAGTGTAAAATCTATAGCATATTCACGACATTGAATTTTATTTTATATCGTTCACGTTGATGAACATAATAATAATAATAATAATAATAATAATAATAACTTTATTTTGACACCATCAAATCCGGGACGGCTGTCCCGTTCACGGGTGTGTACATACATGTAAATTTGCATATACTGATTAAAATAATGGTGACAGTAATAATGATAATAATAGAAAGTAATGAGACACTATGATAAAAACCGTGTAAAATTGGCTATGTATAAATTATGTAATTCTTAAAAAAATGAATATTAAACATACGCATTACAGACAAAACATTAGAACCCGCTATACTGCACTGATAGTAATAAAACTAAATAAAATAAATAATCTATGTATATATCGTAATAATAAATTAGCTAAAATATAATGTTCGTTGTGTGAAACTAGTTATGTGGAAAATAAAAACATATGTACACTAGATTGATAACTCTTATATAGAAACAAGTATTTCAACCGTAGAGATGGCAGTAATGTTGGGTTATAGCAATGGTCACCAGAACTAAATAATAACAATCTACTTTCTTAAAGAAATTACGGTATATTTGAAATAGAATAAAATGGAACCAATCACTGCACAGGAGTAATTAATTAAACATATACTCATGCATACACATTATTACTTACACATTAATAAAATATATTAGCGACTAAGGTGTTTTAAATAATTATTTATTAGAATTATGTTTGGATATTATAAGAACATAATACTGTTTTCAGAATAAATTATAAGGCTACGTTAATGTAACACATGTATGCAGTACAACTTTTCTATTTGAAACATGGTAGAGTGAAGGTATGTTATGACTGATTTATACATAAACAATAAATAATACACCAACTAGACAGAAGTATATTGAAAGGAGTGTACCAAAGATGGCGGATATATATTATGGGCCATAGGAAAGATTTTCCCGTCACAGTGGTCAATGAATTATCGAAAGATAACTAATGTGTCATCTGCCCATGTCATAGAATATATGTAGTTGGAATCTTATTACCTACCGCTAATCCACCAATTGAATATCTAATGCATCTCGAAGGCGTATGTTTGTATCATGAACTGTGTATTTCATCTAGTACGTCTCCACTATTTGTGGCGAGTATAACGTTAATATAGTTGTGTCGGGTAATTCTGAGTCGCTTGTCTGTGGTGT
>JAODUO010001414.1:97500-104228 GCA_025642075.2 Ridgeia piscesae | reverse complement strand
CATGTCCTATGTGGAGGCACTTACACTTTCCAAAATTAAACAGCATTTGCCACTTTTCAGACCATTCTATCAACTTATTAAGATCATCTTGTAAATGCTGTCTATCTGCATCACTTTTAATTTTCCTAAACACTTTTGTGTCGTCCGCAAACTTCAACACCTTGCTTGTTATGTCATCATCCAAATCATTGATATATATTAAGAATAAAATAGGTCCCAGTACTGATCCCTGCGGTACTCCACTCAAAACCGATTTCCAGTTTGAAACCTCCCCATCAACTACAACTCTTTGTCTTCTATCAATAAATACTTAAATGGTAATCTCCTGGTTTTTTTTAATGTGATCTTTTCTGATCAGAATGCGAATAGTTCAAAATAGTTGTAGAACGCCTTTATCGTAAGTTCGTTACAACTCATGCTTAGAACTGCCCCCATTATTTAAAACAACAGTTATTTCAATAAATAAATATAAAACAATGTACTTAATTCTACATTGTTCAATAAAAGAATACATTTCCTATCTTATTTGGCCATTACATGGTATTTTGCAATACTAATTTTGAAAGTAAGCTAACAGTATTTTGCATTTTGACTACAAAATACATTATATTTTGAGAAACACCCTAAAGAAAAACTTTTAAAGTGTAATATTATATGACATACCTACTGCATAATTTTTAAACAACTGTATATTAGAAACATTTAGCTAGAATGTGAATGCGTGCGTACGAACGTGCATGCATGCGAGAGCATAGGTACTTGTGCATGTCGGTGTATTCTTAAATACAGATTTTCCATGACACATTTTACAAATGTGTTTTACAGTTTTACACTTGGAAGACGTAGACTATGTCGGATGCATGTATTCAAATTAGTAATGTTAATTATCGTGATTTATTTAAACAAAAATTAAATGATAAATATGTATATGTATATATATATATATATATATATATATATATATATATATATATATACATATATAAAAATATTATATATATATATATATATATATATATATATATATATATATATATATATATATTATTATTATATATTATATTATTAACTTTATGATAATATTTTCTAATACATTGTGCATCACCATATAATATAATATCATTATATAAATATGGTGCTAAATATAAAAATTAATCAATGCAAAAAACAAATCAATAAACAGTTACGTGTACTTGCAAACTCAACTTCTTGTCTTCCATTGCCACGGCAATTGTCGGCTACGACTAGATAATCAGTGCACATTAAATCTAAATCCGCCGAACTCACGTGAACTATTCTGACAGTTCACTGTCGCATAACGATTACGCAGGTCGTAATTTTCGCAGAAAGTCGTCCAGGGTTTATGCTGCTGCTAGTAAAAACATGACCGCTATCAGCTACACGGCGTCACGTACCAGCGGTCTGTGTACACAGATCATCCCAGTCTGCTTATCATCAACGCAATGGGTGGCCTAATCCGGTCGTTTTTCACAACTTGTTTAATGATTCATAAACCGGAGAAAGGTCAGGATAAATAAGATATACGTGCTCTTCCAATAACAGAACTAAAACAGTCACGAGCTACGAAATAGAGCTGCCGTCCAGAGATACGTAAAAACGGTAGAGATAAGCTGAACAACAGGCGTCAATACAACAATCACATGCCTACTGTAAAATACCTCAATACTAATACTGAGTGCAGTGCTTATTTATAATGTCACAAGCGCATATAGTACAATATGTAACTTTTCCCCAATGCAATTGCAGTGTTTTCGTTTTTACCACATAGGAAGAATTTGCATACTGTACTGTACTGTACTGTACTGTACTGTACTGTACTGTACTGTACTGTACTGTACTGTACTGTACTGTACTGTACTGTACTGTACTGTACTGTACTGTACTGTACTGTACTGTACTGTACTGTACTGTACTGTACTGTACTGTACTGTACTGTACTGTACTGTACTGTGCTGTACTGTGCTGTGCTGTGCTGTGCTGTACTGTGCTGTGCTGTGCTGTGCTGTGCTGTGCTGTGCTGTGCTGTGCTGTGCTGTGCTGTGCTGTGCCGTGCCGTGCCGTGCCGTGCCGTGCCGTGCCGTGCCGTGCCGTGCCGTGCGTGCGTGCGTGCGTGCTGCGTGCCTGTGCGTGCTGTCGCGTGCGCTGCGCTGCGCGCGTGCCGCGCCGTGCCGTGCCGTGCCGTGCCGGCCGCGCTGCTGCTGACGTGCGTGCGTGCCTGCGCTTGCGCTGCGCTGCGTTGCGTTGCGCGTGCCGCTGCCTGCGCTGCGTTGCGCTTGCGTGCGCTGCGTGCGCTGCGCTGCGCTGCGCTGCGCTGCGCTCGCTGCTCGCGCTCGCTGCCTGCGCCGCGCCGCGCTCTGCTGCGCTGCGCTGCGCTGCCGCGCGCTGCGCTGCGCTGCGCTCGCTGCCTGCGCTGACGCTGCGCTGCGCTACTCTGCGCTGACGCTGCGCTGCGCTCCGCCTCGCTGCCTCGCTGCGCTGCGCTCGCTGCCGCTGCGCTCGCTGCGCGGCGCGTCCTGCGCTGCGCTGCGCTGCGCTGCGCTGCGCTGCGCTGCGCTGCGCTGCGCTGCGCTGCGCTGCGCTGCGCTCGCTGCGCTGCGCTTCGCGCTGCGCTGCGCTGCGCCTGCGCTGCGCTGCGACTGCGACTGCGACTGCGATGCGACTGCGACTGCGACTGCGACTGCTAGACTACGTACTAGTACTACCTCACTAGTCGTACTACGCCCTACGCTACCTACCTACTACTACTACTACTCATACAGTACTCAGTACTATACTCACTACATACTACTATACTCGTACTCGACTACACTACACTACACTACACGTACACTACACTACACTACACTACACTACACTACACTACACTACACTACACTACACTACACTACACATACACATACACATACACATACACATACACATACACATACACATACACATACACATACACATACACATACACACTACTACATCACACTACACTACACTACACACTACACTACACTACACTACACTACACATACACATACACATACACACACACACACACACACACACACACACACACACACACACATACACACACACACACACACACACACACACACACACACACACACACACACACACACACAACACATACACATACACAACACACACACACACACATACACATACACACACACATACACATACACATACACATACACATACACATCAAAATTCATAACGTTGAAGGTGTGCTGCGCTCAAAATCTAAATTGTGATTAGTATTGATTTGAAAAATTGTAAAATGCTCGAACACACAAAACGTTAAGCAAATGAATTCACGGTGCACCACGGCATAACTCCGGCAAACGTACAGTAAACATTGCACGACTCAACTGAGATGCCTCAAAATAAACAAATTGTACTGTGAGAACGTTGCCTGAACTTTGTCCCATTTACAATAAACACCGTTGCAATTATTTTGTCGCCTTACACTCGATAACTTCTACTTTATCTGTCGTGTTCGTGCTTTACGTTTTCAGACAGTACTGACGTCATAACAAGGACATTGGCTAAAAAAGCGAACGTCGTCGTTGCCTCAGTTAAGTAAGTGCTTTGCAGAATATTATCAAAACAGTTTAATGCAATGTTGTGTCATTTTGTGATTGCGGATTGGTATTTTGAGGGATGCATATGCGCGAGTGGGTGCGTGCTTACATGTTTGTATAAGCGTGTACGTGTGTGCGGGCGTTCGCGTTGTACTACGAAGATGGTTTACACAGTCACACATACATGATGGCACAGTCAAGCGATATAAACTAGGGTTACCACCAAGTGACACGGAAACGCAGCAGAGAAGTTTAAAAACAGGCGTCAACACAACAATTACAGGACTATTGTTGTATAGTTGGTGAGACGAGTACTGGGTGCAAAATTCGTGGAGTGTGTTTGTGCGCGCGCGCGTGCGTGCGTGCGTGCGTGCGTGCGTGTGTGTGTGTGTGTGTATATATATATATATATATATATATATATATATATATACATATATATGCGCGTGTGCGAGTCTACGTGTGTGCGCATGTATACAGCTAAAGACGATATCATGTTGTCTCTTCGCTACATCTGCGCTGGTTTGTTCCCCTCAGTTACCGTCTCTCTCCCGAGCACGTTTTCCCCATCGCGCTCCAGGATTGTGTGACGACGGCCAAGTTCTTCCTGAGAAACGCGGCCAGATTCAACGTGGACGAGACACGCGTTGCACTGGCAGGTACAGCCACCTTACCGTAATAACAACAATAACAACACTAGAAGAAGAAGAAAACAATAACAACAATAACAGTAATAACAACAAAAACAACAATAACAATAATAACAGTAATAACAACAATAACAATAATAACAACAATAACATCAATAACAACAATAACAACAATAACAACAATAACAACAATAACAACAATAACAACAATAACAACAGTAACAACAGTAACAACAGTAACAACAATAACAACAATAACAACAATAACAACAATAACAACAATAACAACAATAACAACAATAACAACAATAACAACAATAACAACAATAACAACAATAACAACAATAACAACAATAACAATAATAACAATAATAACAATAATAACAATAGTAAAAATAATAACAATAATAACAATGATAACAATAATAACAATGATAACAATAATAACAATAACAGCAATAACCGCAATAACCGCAATGACAGCAATGATAGCAATGATAGCAGTGATAGCAGTGATAGCAATGTTAGCAAGGATAACAATGATAACAATGATAGCAATGATAGCAGTGATAGCAGTGATATCAGTGATAGCAGTAATAGCAGTAATAACAATAATAATAATAATAACAATAACAACAATAACAACACTAACAATACTAACAATAATAATAACAATAACAACAATAACAACAATAACAACAGTAACAACAATAACAACAATAACAACAATAACAACAATAACAACAATAACAACAATAACAACAATAACAACAATAACAACAATAACAATAATAACAATAATAACAGTAATAACAATAGTAACAATAGTAACAATAGTAACAATAATAACAATGATAACAATAATAACAATGATAACAATAATAACAATAACAGCAATAACCGCAATAACCGCAATGACAGCAATGATAGCAATGATAGCAGTGATAGCAGTGATAGCAGTGATAGCAATGTTAGCAATGATAACAGTGATAACAGTGATAACAGTGATATCAGTGATAGCAGTAATAGCAGTAATAACAATAATAACAATAATAACAATAACAACAATAACAACACTAACAATACTAACAATAATAATAACAATAACAACAATAACAACAATAACAACAGTAACAACAATAACAACAATAACAACAATAACAACAATAACAACAATAACAACAATAACAATAATAACAGTAATAACAATAGTAACAATAATAACAATGATAACAATAATAACAATGATAACAATGATAACAATAATAACAATAACAACAATAACCGCAATAACCGCAATGACAGCAATGATAGCAATGATAGCAGTGATAGCAGTGATAGCAATGTTAGCAATGATAACAATGATAGCAGTGATAGCAGTGATAGCAGTGATAGCAGTGATATCAGTGATAGCAGTAATAGCAGTAATAACAATAATAACAATAATAACAATAACAACACTAACAACACTAACAATACTAACAAAAATAATAACAATAACAACAATAACAACAGTAACAACAATAACAACAATAACAACAATAACAACAATAACAATAATAACAATAATAACAATAATAACAATAGTAACAATAATAACAATGATAACAATAATAACAATGATAACAATAATAACAATAACAGCAATAACCGCAATAACCGCAATGACAGCAATGATAGCAAGTGATAGCAGTGATAGCAAGTGATAGCAATGATAGCAGTGATAACAGTGATAACAGTGATAACAGTGATAACAGTGATAACAGTGATAACAGTGATAACAGTGATAACAGTGATAACAGTGATAACAGTGATAACAGATGATAACAATGATAACCATAACAATAATATCAGTACCAGTACTACTAATAATAAATGTTGAATTTAAACTGGATTTTTTATTTACTAATTGAACGTGTTGAAGGCGGAATCTTGCAAATAACTTAAGTAAACACAAATTGGCAGGCATTAGGCATTCAACGTATATGTTGTTGTCATAAATCGTAATATTAAATCTAAAACTAATGCCTAGGAGCTGGCACCTTCACTGTAATTACACATTCTTTATCCACCCCGTCGTGTTATATAAGTAAGCTCCGAATCCATGAAATAAAATATCCGACGTATGTCAGTGTAGCTAGATTTTGACACCAGTGTTACATGTCAGTTCCAAACATTTCAAGTGCATGTGATGGAATATTTCAAAATGAACGTCATTTTATTCGGGTTGCGTTCTTCAATTGTGTCAATATGTATGGATAAACATATCAACCATTTACAATTTTGTTTCGCCTAGTGTTCTTTTGTTTTAGTGAACAGAGAGGGATTGTAATGTCACAGGAAAATACTTTGATTACATCTTAAACTGTTATAATTCGTGGAGGTTAACTTATTATTTACTTATAACTATAAGTATTTGCTGGATCTGTTCATGTATTACTATATCAAACAGTTTATCTTT
>JAODUO010001414.1:50000-92500 GCA_025642075.2 Ridgeia piscesae | reverse complement strand
ATATATATATATATATATATATATATATATATATATATATATATATATATATATATATATATATATATATATATATATATATATATATATATATATATATATATATATAATAGCGAAAGCAAATTCGGCCACTGGGAACAATATATACTGTGTTAGAAGTATAAGTCACCACGTTATGCGTCCAGGATAGATTGCCCGTGTATCTACTGTGTGGAGTTGTTTATTCCCTCGCACTAACGTTAGATAGTAGGAACGACGTATTTTGTTGTCTCTTCCCAAATACACCGGCAATCTGGGGAAAGGAAAGGAAAGTTCCCCTCGATTGACCACGTGACAGCTTTTCCTGATTCATTGTCATCCATAAAAAACATGTCATAATTGATATGTTATTGGTACTTCATTCGCATTCCTTCGGTTTGGCTTCAGTATTTGCTCGAAGCAGTGTCGTAGCCGGGATTTAATGTTACAGAGGGCTTTCTTTGATATGCAGTGTAACCTTAGTCTAGTAACCGGGCGACTATTATGTTGCATCCTTGTGTTGATATATTAATAACCAGTAGCCGTCATGCACATTGAGAATGGTGACATTGTCCTTGCCTTGTCATCTTCCAGACTGCATCCGGCTGGGTGCTTATCGCATATGACATAATTATTGGATTCCTTCACTTTGGGTAACTTAATCATATTTAAATGAAGACAACATGTTTGCCATAGGGTAGTGAAGCCCTGCATAGGCATCCTTGTGTCCCCTGTACATTATCACTCTATGAATCAGGCAGCCAGTTATTTGTCATCAGCCCCGTCTATAATGTTAAGGAATTTGGAACCACTGCCCTTGCCCCCCGTGGTTACACCAATGGCCCGATGTATCGTGTTACCCCAAATAAAATACGAAAGCGATACTATAATAAAATACAATAAAACTTTGGTAGCAATGGGAAAAATTTAACAATATAACAATACCATAACGAATTAAACATAAACACGTTTTGCACAGTTTTAGTAATCAACAATCGTATAACAAACGCGTACCTTTCCTTCAGCTTCAACGTGACACAATTCGCACTCAACGAACACACGACGGCGGAAGCGAAGGCGAAATACGCTGAATACTTCCCACGTTCGGAGAACGTCCCAAGAACGTCCAAACCCACCCAGGAGAGCGAGGCCCAGTGGGCGGAAATAGGCGACCTGATAACACTCTCCTATTTCTCACCGCTAATGGCAACCGATGTCAGAGGTCAACCTATGACGTACGTTGTCACGTGTGAACAAGACGTATTTCGGGAGGACGGTTTCATGTACGTGAAGAGATTACGTGCTGCTGGGGTTCGCGTTGCGCATGCGCACTACTTGGCAATGCATGACTTTCTTACAATGCCTGTGGACTACGCCAGACGTGTGATCGAGAATGCTGCCAGATACCTCGCTTGGAATCTATGAAGGAGACATTCCGCTGAGATTTGTTTCAGGCTGGAACTGTTGTGTTGTCAGTCTGTCCTTGATATTGGTCTTGATCGCCCAATGTATCGACAGCCGCTGTGTTGGCTGATATAATTTGCAACTACACGCGACAACTATGCAAGAAAAACAAATAGGTTGCAAAGCAACTGTGAATTATGCATAATGAAATTATGTAATGGGAAACTAGTGATATATGACAACACAATTATTGGAGACAATGTGTGTGTGTGTGTGTGTGTGTGTGTGTGTGTGTGTGTGTGTGTGTGTGTGTGTGTGTGTGTGTGTGTTTGTGTGTGTGTGTGTGTGTGTGTGTGTGTGTGTGGGTGTTTGTGTGTGGTTTGTGTGTGTGTGTGTGTGTGTGTGTGTATGTGTTGTGTGTGTGTTTTGTGTGTGTGTGTGTGTGTGTGTGTGTGTGTGTGTGTGTGTGTGTGTGTGTGTGTGGTGTGTGTGTGTGTGTGTGTGTGTGTGTTGTGTGTTGTGTGTGTCTTTTGTGTGTGTGTGTGTGTGTGTGTGTGTTGTGTGTGTGTGTGTGTGTGTGTGTGTGTGTGTGTGTGTGTGTGTGTGTGTGTGTGTGTGTGCGTGCACGTTTGCATTCGGGTACAATTAAGCAATATTGTATACGACTTCATAGCGTACATGTGCGACTATAATGCGAATAAATATACCATCTAGGCGGGTGATTGCACATTCGACATTACATTATATTCCTTCCATAAATATATTAAGGGAAATAGTATGTCTACCCACACTCCAACATACATACACTACGTTCAATGCTCACATACCTACAAATATTGGGAGATACTATATTCAGACCACGCCCAAGAAAATCAAATAGTCGCGGCTCCATCCCCAAGCGCTTCTGTTTTCATTGCATGTAGGCGCATGCTTTTCAAAGGCATATATATTGATATATTTTATATCTGACAAAACATGCGACAAGATTCACTATAATGTTGTTAGTTTTCAGCATGACCACGCATTTGATAGTATTGCATTGATGCGCCCTATTGTGTTATCGAATGAATTTACGTGTACCACAGACGCGGAAGTTTGTTGCGTTAAAATAATAGTGATATAATTTGTAATATACACTGTTAATGTTTAGTATTACGCTGTGGAAACATGCTTCACTATAATGATTGATGCAAAGGACATGTACTAAATATTAATTGTAATTATTAAATCATGATAGGCCCTACGTGTTGCCAATGTATTACTTGTAATGACGCGAACTTCGATAGTGAATGACAACCGACGAAAACATTAATAACAAACACATATACAGGAACATGTACACATGAATATTATTTATATATCCATACAATAAATAGGTTTTGCGTGTATCGAGCTGATTTAATCTAGCAGGGCCCGTTCGGATGTTTCGTAGATTTACAATATCTGAAGACTTATTCATGACGGTGGACCAGTTAGGGATCACTATATCAAAAGGCTACACGTAGAGTATACCACACGTTAGCATTTCGTATCGTCATGCGTGTGACTGCGCGACCTATTTCTGGATCGCCTTGAAACATTACTGTAATTTCCAAGTTGTTGCGCAGGTGACTGTCATTGCTTCCAGAAGCGTCGCTGGGTAACTCAAATTATTCTCTAGTAAAACAATGTTGATTTGTAGATAACCAATATGTGCAGACTTCATTCCGATCATATGTATGCCACCTGATATCGGTATGGAATAACTCACAATTTAGTGAGATGCCATGATAATAAAGGTTATGTGTTGTCGCTGTTCGAGGCGCTATGTATGAACCCAAGTCGCTATGCAATTACTGCTCTAGGACAATACATTCATACACATAGTACGACTTTAATTTTCCTACCAACAGATTGCTAGTCTGCAACGAAATGAGTTGGCTGGAAATGTCCATGCATCGAAATTACAAGAAATATTAATAAAAATGTATACATTACTATGCTCAATGTGATTACTCGGTGTGGGGGGGCAACGTAAATTACATTTCAATGCTTATCCCAAAATAGAACATGCGACATGTGACATTTAAAAGCGAAAGCATGTCATAGTTAATTATATTAATCTATGTGACACGAGGCATTTAATTGCGAAAGTATGTCTTGGTGAATTGTATTAATGTGACATTTAATAGCGAAAGTATGTCATGATGAATTTTACTAAACTATGTTTACCTCGTGAGGCGCCATTCCTTTATGACACACACACACTAACGGTGCAAAATGTAGAAGGTATGACCGTGTGACAAGCTTCAAGTATGATGCATAACGTGTATAGCGTGGACGAAATGGATGTTATCTGTATTGTCAGTACTGTGTTTTTTTTTTAAGAACCAACAGTGAATAAATAAAGGATACGCGTTTTGTGTCGGTAATGTAAAACAGTGTGGCGACATTAAACATAGAGCAGAACTTTCATATTGCTGTTCAACATGTTCAACACAGTGCAATGAACTGCATCTTTCTCGCCTCGACATTGTCAATGTTCAAATATATCCTCCAGCACAGCAACGTGACATAGTCGGAAAAAGGCTTTACTTTTTAGAAGTTTGTACGTGGTTCGTTGCATTCTCATGTTGTGATTTTAAACATTCGACAGCCAGTATCATTAGTGGGCAGATTATATTGATCCGGAGCATTGGAGCGAGATCAATGGATGACTAAAGCAGTTCACCACATTCGCTACTGCCGTTTAAAAGATTTGGACACGAAAGAGTCCCCTGCGTGTTTCTTATTCCACATCCCTTTGCAAACCTCAGCCAATGAAATATCCCAATAATTTGGATGATTTCAGCCAAACGTTGCTCGTGTTACAAACAATGTTTGGTATGTAGAAACAAAATCGAATACCCAAATCCGTTCAGTTATTCGTGTGTTTGATATCATAATCGGTTTCGCCAGTGTTGAAAACATATAAATCGCCACCTTGACCTACTGAATTGGACATATCTATCTAAAGTTATCAGGAAATGTCACATATTGGGTGGTCATCTGGCGGCCATCTTGTAAAATGGCCGCCATCTTGGAATTTCAAGTGGCTAGCACTTTTTTCTCATAAAGTTACATAAAATAAATATTCCTGCCAAGTTTCATGCTTGTATCATCATTTGAACGATTGACCTTGTTATCTGCTCCACTATGAGTTAATTGGACCACAATGAAAGTTATGTCTATGTGCGGACACCGATACGCTATAACTCCCAACACCATCGACGATGAAAACACCAACGTTGTGGGCGAATGTTCGTAGCAGGATCGAGTTTTTCGTTCCATTGCACAAACACTATACACTGAAGATGTTTCACATCAATGCACTTGTTTGGTTGGTATGCTACTCTATGGGTCCGAGCCCTGCCAACAGGCAGACAAACTCTTTCGATCGCCATGAAATGTATATGCCAAAGATAGCACTGTCTTAAAACGCACCAGGCACAAGCCTGTTTCAGCACCCACCACTCAGAGACGTCTCCTGTGTTTCAACCACCGGAAACATACGGCACATGAATACTTATCTCTTCAGGTACACAAATCACGCCGGGTGCCTATTGTATACTACTATTACATACTACATATATAACAATTTGGATACCACACTGGCATGTATAATTCATAATGAAATAGTGTTTTGTGTATTTTGTGAAACCATGTAGATTGTGTTTGTAAATGTTATCAATGATAATAGAATATTGTATACAAGCATGGAGGCCATATCGCAAGAAGGATATTGATATGCTAGAAAGAGTACAAAGGAGAGCAACCAAAATGATACCAAAACTCAGGAATATTAGTTATGAAATGCGTCTAAAAGAATGTGGTTTAACAACACTAGAAACCAGAAGATTGAGAGGAGATCAGATTGAGGTGTTTAAAATATTGAATGGATATGAAAATATTGACAGAAATATTTTTTTCACAGTCAAGGAAGAGAGAAGGACTAGAGGACATGGAGTTACATTAGCAAAGAAGCAGTGTAGACTAGATATTATAAAATTTTCATTTTCACAAAGAACAGTAAACGAATGGAACAGATTATCAGCTGATTGTGTAGGTGCTAGTAGTGTTAATATATTTAAAAATAAAATCGACATATACCTAAGACGGGCGGGGTATACTTAGATAGATAGGTTGGACTCTCGATAAGCCAAATGGCTTGTCCACCTGCCATCTAGAGTTGAATATCTAGGTGGCAATCTTGTTAAATCTTGTTAAATAATCCATGGAGTGAGTTCAGTGATTTACTTGATACAAATACAATGCCTGGAAACATCCTCACAAGCCAGATGTCGGGCACGCTGCGCTACTGTACCCCTGGCTGATCGTCTCCGCAAAACGTGGAAACGTGAGTCGAACTATACAGCTATGGCAACTGACTTTGCCAGTCTGTACTATGTTAGCCGTGGGAACAGCGCTTATTTCCGCCCCAATTTGAAGATGGATATATAACATGGCATGTAACATGAGCAGAGTGTGGTTGGAAATCCCTGGAATCAACCAATTTAATTAATGATATCACATGACCATTTTGCCACTCCTCACGTTTGAGCAGATCATTCTGGAGGTGATAAGTATCTTTGTCTGATATATTTGGTAAACATAGTAGGCAGTTATTTGCAAAAAAATGCAGAAGAAGTACCAGCCCTAGTACTGTTACCTGTGAATTATAATAGTTGTACACCTTCTAATGCACCCATATCCTTAAGAAGTTCAAACTCAGAGGTACAACAAACACAATCATTTGGCTAGCCATACACGGGGACAGGCATAAGTTGTCATTGGAGCATGGAACCGCCACATATATACGACGGAAACGCAACTTCAAACAGACATATTTTCACTTTTATTTTATGAAAGGTGTCTATAATTTCATAAGAAGGGAAATTTATGGAATTTATTCCAAATTGTTGGCGCAGCCACAGAGATAACACTTATGCCAATATTCAGCATACTTTTAGGAACACAAAGTTGTTTGGATGATCCACTGGATTACATTGTCGTAGTCAGAGGGGGCCAGGTGGCCATAGCCCCCAATCCCGGAAAACAATTTAAGATGGTGGGGAACGAAGGACCAATAACTGGCTGCCTTAATTCATATAGTCACAAAGTACAGCGGTTTTCAGGTTTCTTGTGTAAGATTTTGTTTCCTAGTCCTGCTCTTTCGCGAAAAAGTTCATCATTGAAATAGGGTTAAGTTACGAATTCTCCACTGCTGTCACTGGCTGCAGCATAACAATTGACAAAGCAATGAACATGTCATTATTCTCAATGTGCATGGTGACTAATGAGTATTATTTTCTTGAATATGACAACGAATTCCTTTCCAACGTCTTTTTCTTCCTCTCACTTTTCTCTTCCTACGTTCTCTGTCAGCCGTCTCCAATTTCTTCTATCTATCATTTGTCCCCATTTTCTCCCATTCTATCTAGGTCACTTTAATGCAACCACCCATAGCAATTTCGGTCCTTCTCGCCTCCATTTCCCCTCCACTCTCTGGGCATTTGCTCTATGTCAGTTTTTCATCTCACATTTATTCTACACGACCACCAATTTCTTCTTATAACTGTTCTTCACTCCAACCTCCACTCTCCTTTCATCCATTTTCTCTTATCACCTCTCTTAACTCTCACGATTTTTCTTAAATGTTTTATGGCAAACATGGACTTTCTGTTGTTTCTCTGTTATTGCCATCGTTTCTAGTGCATTGATGTAAACCGGCGTAATACATGAGTTGAGCACATTTCCATTATGTGATGTGCGTCATCCCTTCGACTTTCTCCAAGCGTTTGCCCTGGCTTTTATTCTGTTTTTTCTAACCAAAGCAATTAATCTGGGGATTTTGCAATGGGAAATTGCCACTTCCTATCGTGAATTCATAAATTGTACGCAACGGTAAAGGTTGTAAAGTTACTGGTTGAACGCCAACACCACTTCATCTAAGTTAGGGTAGGTATGTTTAATTATCAGAATAAATGAGTACATGTTGGTATTTGTCATCGTCTTTTTCAGTAGGCTTGGGAGAGTAGCGTGGGAAATGTAATTGCCGGCTATAGATGATGTTATATAGGGTCTTTGGGCTCGTGTCTTTTGATACTGTGTCGTTTATCACTTATTTATAATTTTGACGCATTCTATGAATGGGTTTGCTGAACTGTCAGCTTACATTGGTCAGTGGACATGGTTGTCATGTCGGTATTCATTTAATTTTGACTATATATATATATATATATATATATATATTTTATTATATATGTATGATATATATATATATATATATATATATATATATATATATATATATATATATATATATATATATATATATATATATATATAATATACTATATACACATATTTTTCGCTAAGGAAGTTTACTATCCATAATGATATTTGGCCTGTGGAGCAATAGTATTTGAGTTTGTGGGTTAGTGTTTCATGTTGAACTTTTTCTCATGACAATTCAATGAGTACCTGGCTAGACAAGCTTGTCGTGGATATTGAGGATGGGAGTAATGTGGAATTTCATTTAAATCGAATATCCTCGAAATTTCAAATACAAAGCGAATACCGAATCGAATACGAATATTCAGTGGCTTCAAATTCGATTCGAATACTGACAGGTGTCGAGATATCTTGCCGGGACGTGGCGTTACCCCGTGGCCACAGGCAGAAGTCCTTGCCGTCTTTCCTCACTGGGCAAGACATGGGCTTATACGTTACCGCCCCGCGTGTACCACATGACTTAGGCCGGCAACAGTGGCTCCACCTGGTTCTCATATTTCTCTATTACAGGTTCTCAGCCAGAACCTTTATTACAAGTACAAACTCTTACCTAGATTACACCACGCTTATTTCATGCACTTTACCGACAGCAGCATTTTGCAAACAGTGTCTTCCAGGGGCAAGTTGTAATCATAAATTAATACAGTTAGGCTACTGGCGAGTGTGCATGCATATGTATCATCAGTGGAGGGTATGCGTACACTTGTGTCTGTGTGTATTTCTTTTTGAGCGAGTGTGTACACAAGACATTGATATTGTATTTGCTAATTAGATCTAAGTTCTAATAGCCATTTGAAGATTGCATAAAGTCATTATATGACAGTTTGATATTTAAAATAGTAATAATGCTGATTTCCTAAACAATTTCAACTTTGTTATATCACTAATAGGAATTAATACCAAAACTAATACATCCGAACTGGGGCTCTTCAACACACAGCGCTCTCACACGGATGGAAGCAAAACTTACAAACAGATACTGTCCTAAACGACGAAACGTCCTATATTGAGCGAGATCGCAATCCGTGCGCGATTGGTCCTATCGGGGGGGGGGGTGCCCCAGCTCCTATCTAGTTGCTCCGTTAATGCCAAAACGCCCGATAATGTAATAACTGCCTGATAATGAAATGATCGCCTGATAATGTAATACACTTGCTGCCTGATAATGTAATACTTTCTGCATGATAATGTAATAAACTCCTCTTGCCTGATGATGTAATAACTTTCGCCTGATAATGAAATAACGTACACATTTCACATAGGACTTAGTCGTTTTCGTGGATTTTATGTTGATTTCTTGCACTTAGTCCATTTTGTCTGTTTCAATTACTTCGCAATACTGCCATGTTTACTAATGGTTAGTAGTAGTCTTTTTAGATTAAATTCAATATGTTGATTCCTATCCTGAAGTTAGATTTGTCGCAGCAGGTCAGGATTTGGAATTATGTACATTCTCGCACAATTAACAAATGACGGGTTCCCTTTCCATACCATAACGTCAGGGTACGGTAAAGCCATAGGCGTGGGATTTGCCAGATCAATGTTAGTTTGAAAGCCAGATTAAGAAATAATTTATTAACGAATGTTTTATTAAGGTTTTACGTGCCTGCGCCCTTCCTGCTCGGAGGTGTGCCCCTAATACTCCCTAATTAACTACAGCTGGGCCTGGGTCTGTTTACGGTAGGTCAATAAGACACAAAATACCTGGTAATGGTAATATGGCAATCTAGATCGTTGATTTAAAACTGGATTGCCTGGCGCTCACTTGTAGTGTGCGCTCGGCTGATTGTACATTGCAAGACATACAGTAATATGGTATATGATACACATCCAAGTACAACAAAAAGCCTATCGTACAATCCGCTTCTTGCATGTATACTGATACAATATATTGCATGATAGGGTATTGACAGAAAACTCATGCGCTAAGCGAAAGTATACATTGACAGAAACCGTAAAGGGGACCAACCCCACCATCCACTGTCACGGTGGAGCCTACCCACAGGCACAGCAAAGTGTGAATGTATACATAGCATAAGCCGCATTTGTCAACCATTGGCAACCATGCCTGGTGATGTACTGAGTGTCAGGGCGATATCATTCCTGAAGTCCCAGCAGGTAGAACAGTCATGGCACAATCCCAGTCAACAGAATGCGAAGGCACTGACGACATGCCCCCCGTCGAAATGAGCAACATGCACGCACCGAGCGAAACCTCCGTGACGCCTCGTACAGATAGTTAAGTCTCACAATTACCCCAATGGGCGTTTGCTTAACGACGCCACCTCTGGGGTAAAAATAAGACTTACATTCACTTGCATGTCAGAGACGTTACGAACGCAATACCTACTTCATGATCAGCCCTGTATCCGCAACTAACCCCAACACACAATAAACGTATTGTCATACCACGAATTATCAATCGCAATAGTCCAACGTCGACGTGTCAGCAAACACACTTAGGCAACGACAGAGGCAGTGAACGACACCTGCCGGAGACAAGGCAGTACGGAGTAGAGGGTGGCCTGTACCAGCTGCATCCAGGTGGTGTCGCTTCGCGTGTATCCGGTCATGGAGTCGCAGTATCGACATGCGGAAATGTCTCAGTTCGCGGCAGCGCGGCAAGCAGTCACGGTCGAAATCAATGACCAGTGCTGTAGCCTAGGTGAACCCGAGTTCCCCAGCCAGGACGTCGGCAGATTGTCGCAGGCCGACCAAGCCGTCCAAATTTCCCCGTGATGCATAGCTGTAACAAGGAAAGATACCAAAGCAGATTCCGCACATATGATGAAATGCAAGCGAAACAAGGGCACTTTCGCTGCTGCAATGTGTCCGCATGGGAGAACATGCGCCAGACCAGTTGTTGGCCACAACTGAAATAAAAACGGAACAACCTAGGCAAAGAGTTACCGGTACAGTTAGGTCGCAATGTCTGCTGACGATTGTCTCCTCGCCTACGGCAGACCTACAAATAAATAAACAACGACAACGCAGAGTCTATCATGATGGCTGAACGAAACCTAGGGAAGGCCAAGTACACGCAGCCATGACCGTGAGACGGCGAAGCATATAACGGAAACATGTCTGTAACCACGACCCAAGCAGTCAAACACGGCATGTTAACACATGCAGATGTGCACGAAGTCATGACAATGCAACGAAGAACTAATGTAACCACAATATGCTCCGAATCACTGCAAATATGGTAATACGCACTGAGCAAGTCGCACCATGTCACGCGCGTATACAACTTGAATAGCGTCAAGCAAGCAAACGAAGTCACACCAACCAATGTCCACGCACCCGCGAACACAAATGGTACATAGGTCAAACACACGTAATATGTTACACCTTATCAAGTGCCCAAACATATTAGATATTGGTCAGTTCATAGCAACTGCCAAACCGTAACAGACGCTCAAACCAGGTGGAAGAGTCCATGGTCATCGATCATGTCATATCAAAGCACGCGCCAAAATAACGGAGAACAGGGCCGGAATCGATTAATGCATCATACGTTCTCATGTTAGAGAAAGACATATAAGCACAGACAAGTCACCTCATAACATGCATCTAAACAAGGAGGTCATGGGTCGTGAGCAAAGTGTGTGACGTAACAAACACCTACCATAACCACGGTGACACGGGTCATAAGTACAGACGATGGCACACCGTAACATACGCCCAAACAGCAACCCAAAGTGATTATATCCTCAAGAACATGCGTCACAACAAATGAACATGGCACATAAACACGATCCACCTAGAACAGGCATGCAGAATATGGAAATGGGGCACCTTTATAAAAAGGGCAGACCGCATCAAGCGGCCAAAGATGTTCAACATGGTTATATTAATATACGCGGTCTGACAATCCTGCGCGCAGAAAGTGTGGATGACGTATACGCAATATGCCGTGCCCGATCATATCATTCACCCAACACAAAGTGGCCAAGTGTTGAAAAACATTGATAAGGCCTGACTATAAGATCCGCCCAAGCAATTCGGACATGGTTCAAAAGTATTCAAGTGAGTCGGCTCGGAAGTCGGCCGGCACCGGATACAAATTCATGAACGTTGTGTGATATTGGAATATGGCATAAAAACGGCCAGTAACATGGCGCCAGAGAAACAGTGGTGAGAGCATTCCAGAGAAACAATTTGAAACTTGAATTTCTCATTTAGACGGCCAGGAGTATGGCGCCAGAAAACATACCTGTGCACATGCATGGCAGAGAGCATCTCAAAGAAACATGTTACGCAGACATCCGGCAAAACGTCCAACATTTTTGGCACCAGGTAAAACAGCAGCATAACACGCCGCCGGGGCGACGTTTGCAGCAACGACATCGATGGCTTGACGCAGAAGTTGATCGCTTGCGTCAAGCCGCTCTTCGACAGCAGTGGAGACAGCCTCTACCAAGGTATGCAATAGACCGGGCTCGAGTAATTAAGGGCCGTGCCGTCGCCGGTCTCGTTTTCGCCCGGATGGCATAGAGCGATTTCATACTATAACAATCGAAACAGGGTGTTTTTTCTGACATCTGGAACATAACGGCCAAAATACTTGGCACCAGGTGGAATATCAGTGCAATACGCCGGCAAATAACGCACAGTTGGAAAAGAGGACACTACGCTGACAAATGGTTTGTAACGGCCAATATACTTGGCGCCAGGTAGTCTCGCTTAACCGACTGTCGGTCGGCTGCGAAACTACGCCTTTGAATATTATCCGTGTGGAGTTAAAAAATGCAGCCATTTCATGGATACTGTTTAATCCTACCGTAATTCCTATTTTATAAACAACGGGAAATGTGTATTTATATTTATTTGTGTGTTAGTATAAGTATAAGTTTGAATAGTTTGTATAATACAGCATTAACTGCTAACAACAGTACCTTTTTTAATTGTTATATCAAATTCGGTTTGAAAACCAATCGGGGTCGCTACTCTAATCTGGGTTAAGGCCGCTCTGGCGATTTCAAATGCAGCCCATTAATTCCCCAGACAGAGTGGAGGGCCTTAAAAGGTATGCCACCTCATGGAGCCAGAGAAACCGAGGCTAGGCACCAGGTAGAACGTATGCGTGTTTCGCCGGCAGATAACGCGCAGCTGAAAGAGATGACACCTCACTGACATCTGGCATGTAACGACCAATACACTTGGCACCAGGTAGAATGTATGTGTATTAGGCCGACAAAAAACGCCCAGCTGAAAGAGATGACACCTCCCTGACATCTGGCATGTAACGACTAACAAACTTGGCGCCAGGTAGAACATCAGTGTGTTATGCCGGCAAATCACGCACAGCTGAAACAGACACACGGATCGCCAGCATACGACCAGCACATGGCAATAGCAGCGTAGGATGCGAGATCATAAGCATCCCAACGGATATGTACGCCGGTGTACGTCGCACGGATAGAGGTAAACCAACTGCAGACAAATGAAACAGTTCAAACTAGACACCCAACTAATCCCGGTGTGTAAACAATAGCGAAGTGAACAAACGGAGAAGAATGAGGGCCCAAAAGTCACCCTATAAAAGCAGTGGGAGAAACGCGGGTGGCAGAGAAACGGCCCTTGTTCAGCCGTAGGCGGGTACCTAAAAGCTGTGTAACTGACCGTCGCTTTGTGACGCGCAAGATGGCATGTATGAAGCTAGGTAAAAATGGGTGTGTATACACGGACATGTCCAAGAGTTAACACGTGCCTACGAACGTACGCACATGTACACATGTATACATATATACACCTGCACGCACACATACACAGAGACACACACAAACATACACACACATTAGTACACACACATGTAGACCCCGATTCTACTATACACTGCAGAAGACCTGCAACACAGCGTGGGACCACCGCGCGCAAAACTCGGGCGCCCCGGACGACGCAGTCTGTGGCTGTTTGATGTGCCTATACAAACAACACCTCTTCATCAATAATTATTGTAAGGATATAATAAGTATAAATGTGGTCCATGGAGCAATAGGACGTTGTTAGTTGAATAAGTAGTTTCAGTTTGAAGAGAACAATCGCATTAATCCTACCCCGTGGGGCCGACGTTGGCCTCTGCCATATAATTATCGATCGGGTGTCATTTTAGGATTAACACGCGACAAACTACAGAGGGACGACCTGGATCAATCACAGGCAGCCCTTACAAGAAATATGTCGAGGCCTCGGCAAGACTGGTAGCATGCCTACAACCAAACAGTTCAAAGAAGAGAGGCCACACAAAAACTGAGAACTTCACAAAAGGCATAGAAGGATGACAGTGACACTGCGCCTTGTCTGTGTTGTTCGGACTGCCAAACCGTAACAGACGCTCAAACCAGGTGGAAGAGTCCATGGTCATCGATCATGTCATATCAAAGCACGCGCCAAAATAACGGAGAACAGGGCCGGAATCGATTAATGCATCATACGTTCTCATGTTAGAGAAAGACATATAAGCACAGACAAGTCACCTCATAACATGCATCTAAACAAGGAGGTCATGGGTCGTGAGCAAAGTGTGTGACGTAACAAACACCTACCATAACCACGGTGACACGGGTCATAAGTACAGACGATGGCACACCGTAACATACGCCCAAACAGCAACCCAAAGTGATTATATCCTCAAGAACATGCGTCACAACAAATGAACATGGCACATAAACACGATCCACCTAGAACAGGCATGCAGAATATGGAAATGGGGCACCTTTATAAAAAGGGCAGACCGCATCAAGCGGCCAAAGATGTTCAACATGGTTATATTAATATACGCGGTCTGACAATCCTGCGCGCAGACAGTGTGGGTGATGTATACGCAATATGCCGTGCCCGATCATATCATTCACCCAACACAAAGTGGCCAAGTGTTGAAAAACATTGATAAGGCCTGACCATAAGATCCGCCCAAGCAATTCGGACATGGTTCAAAACTATTCAAGTGAGTCGGCTCGGAAGTCGGCCGGCACCGGATACAAATTCATGAACGTTGTGTGATATTGGAATATGGCATAAAAACGGCCAGTAACATGGCGCCAGAGAAACAGTGGTGAGAGCATTCCAGAGAAACACATGCATGGCAGAGAGCATCTCATAGAAACATGTTACGCAGACATCCGGCAAAACGTCCAACATTTTTGGCACCAGGTAAGACAGCAGCATAACACGCCGCCGGGGCGACGTTTGCAGCAATGACATCGATGGCTTGACGCAGAAGTTGATCGCTTGCGTCAAGCCGCTCTTCGACAGCAGTGGAGACAGCCTCTACCAAGGTATGCAATAGACCGGGCTCGAGTAATTAAGGGCCGTGCCGTCGCCGGTCTCGTTTTCGCCCGGATGGCATAGAGCGATTTCATACTATAACAATCGAAACAGGGTGTTTTTTCTGACATCTGGAACATAACGGCCAAAATACTTGGCACCAGGTGGAATATCAGTGCAATACGCCGGCAAATAACGCACAGTTGGAAAAGAGGACACTACGCTGACAAATGGTTTGTAACGGCCAATATACTTGGCGCCAGGTAGTCTCGCTTAACCGACTGTCGGTCGGCTGCGAAACTACGCCGAGGACAGTCTGGGAACTTTGCCGGCCTTTGAATATTATCCGTGTGGAGTTAAAAAATGCAGCCATTTCATGGATACTGTTTAATCCTACCGTAATTCCTATTTTATAAACAACGGGAAATTTGTATTTATATTTATTTGTGTGTTAGTATAAGTATAAGTTTGAATAGTTTGTATAATACAGCATTAACTGCTAACGACAGTACCTTTTTTAATTGTTATATCAAATTCGGTTTGAAAACCAATCGGGGTCGCTACTCTAATCTGGGTTGAGGCCGCTCTGGCGATTTCAAATGCAGCCCATTAATTCCCCAGACTGAGTGGAGGGCCTTAAAAGGTATGCCACCTCATGTAGCCAGAGAAACCGAGGCTAGGCACCAGGTAGAACGTATGCGTGTTTCGCCGGCAGATAACGCGCAGCTGAAAGAGATGACACCTCACTGACATGTGGCATGTAACGGCCAATATACTTGGCACCAGGTAGAATGTATGTGTATTATGCCGACAAAAAACGCCCAGCTGAAAGAGATGACACCTCCCTGACATCTGGCATGTAACGGCCAACAAACTTGGCGCCAGGTAGAACATCAGTGTGTTATGCCGGCAAATCACGCACAGCTGAAACAGACACACGGATCGCCAGCATACGACCAGCACATGGCAATAGCAGCGTAGGATGCGAGATCATAAGCATCCCAACGGATATGTACGCCGGTGTACGTCGCACGGATAGAGGTAAACCAACTGCAGACAAATGAAACAGTTCAAACTAGACACCCAACTAATCCCGGTGTGTAAACAATAGCGAAGTGAACAAACGGAGAAGAAAGAGGGCCCAAAAGTGGGAGAAACGCGGGTGGCAGAGAAACGGCCCTTGTTCAGCCGTAGGCGGGTACCTAAAAGCTGTGTAACTGACCGTCGCTTTGTGACGCGCAAGATGGCATGTAAGAAGCTAGGTAAAAATGGGTGTGTATACACGGACATGTCCAAGAGTTAACACGTGCCTACGAACGTACGCACATGTACACATGTATACATATATACACCTGCACACACACATACACAGAGACACACACAAACATACACACACATTAGTACACACACATGTAGACCCCGATTCTACTATACACTGCAGAAGACCTGCAACACAGCGTGGCACCACCGCGCGCAAAACTCGGGCGCCCCGGACGACGCAGTCTGTGGCTGTTTGATGTGCCTATACAAACAACACCTCTTCATCAATAATTATTGTAAGGATATAATAAGTATAAATGTGGTCCATGGAGCAATAGGACGTTGTTAGTTGAATAAGTAGTTTCAGTTTGAAGAGAACAATCGCATTAATCCTACCCCGTGGGGCCGACGTTGGCCTCTGCCATATAATTATCGATCGGGTGTCATTTTAGGATTAACACGCGACAAACTACAGAGGGACGACCTGGATCAATCACAGGCAGCCCTTACAAGAAATATGTCGAGGCCTCGGCAAGACTGGTAGCATGCCTACAACCAAACAGTTCAAAGAAGAGAGGCCACACAAAAACTGAGAACTTCACAAAAGGCATAGAAGGATGACAGTGACACTGCGCCTTGTCTGTGTTGTTCGGATTTGTATTCCAACAGCAGAACATTCGAAACCTGGATGTATTGCAGGGAGTGTGGTCGGTGGACACAACGTGCATATGCCGGGTATGAGCGGGGCAGGTTCATGTGCGAGATTAGCACCAACGATTAATTTGCCTAAAATATTTATGTTGTATCGATAGGCCTAATGTCTGTATACTTATTTCATGTGGGACAGTGCTGATATTGTGGACTTAATGCTCGGAATCATGGCTAGTTTGCTGTAAATGACAAGTCAGATGTTTCTTTGTGCCAGAGCTTTGTATTAAACCAATGGTGCATGCTTCGATTCGACGAGTAGCAATATCTGCGTCACAAGGATGGTTCCGAGGGAAGTCAACACAAAATTGAGTGTCATCAGCATATGGGATTTCAAGTGATGTCTAGCGAATATGCCAGTAAGTGACATGTGGTAGATGGTACACAGTAACCGACCAAGTACCGATCACAGTTCAGTTGTTGTCGGCGAGATATGGCATCCTCAATCTTAACAGCGAGTGTTCTGGCCGACAAGTAGGATGATATCAACGCCAACGCCGATTCACAAATGCGGATGGATTATATTTGTTTCAATAGTATGCCATGGTCCACTGTGTCAAAGGCGGCAGTAAGATCTAGGAGGAAGAGTTTCGTTCCCTTTCTTCGGTCTAGTGTCTGCATGATGTCATCGTGAATACGCACGAGTGCTGTTTCGGTGCTGTGGTGCGGACGATACACGCTCTGGAACGGGTCAAGGAGTTTGTTTTCGTCAATGTAGCGTTGAAGGTCAACCGCGACATGTATCTCTAACAATTTTGAGACAAAGCTGAGATGTGTTATAAGGCGGTAATTCTTGATGTAGTTTGAGTCCAAACCTGTCTTCTTGAACATGGGAGTGATCAGCGCATGCTTCATTTCAGATGGTACAGTTGCAGATTTTAATGACATATTGATGATATTCGCTAGCACTGTTGCAATAATATTGAAGTTTGTTTCTAACACTGTCGTCGGCCAAGGATCTAGAGCGCAATATTTTGAAGGTAATTTGTTCACGAGTCGAACAATAGCAGCGGCAGTTGTGGGTGTGAATATTGACAGAGTGCAATTGTGGTGTTGATTGATTTGCAGCAAAGGTAGTGAGTGGGGCGTCATGATGACACATTATACTGCGAACATTCATAATATTTTCGGAGAAATGTACTCGAAAACGTTCCGCCAAATCCGAATGAGAGTCGTTGCATTCGGGTAGCACTGGTGGTTGTTTGCGGCCGGTGATCTCCATCGTTACTCGGTACATGGCCTAAATGGCCTACTCAGGTTTGTCTCAACAAATGTTACGTCCCCGGTCAAATTAGGGACTTTCTGCGTAACTTGCGTTGTCAGAAATTGCACACGTTTACGTCCCAGAAACCGTCAACCACGCAAGCAGCGGGAAACCGTGTTGCGTGTGTATGTCGCGATATCCGAGAAATGGTAAATTTGCTGTCGAGAGCCCTACTGTTGTACAGTTGCTATGAGCGTCCTACAGTCTTTTTATAATTTGTGTGAACCTACTGCTGTCATTGTACAGCAGATGTGACCCTACCACTGTCATTGTAAAGTTGGTATGACCCTCCCACTCTTGTTTTATAGTTGGTATGATCCTCCTTCTGTCTTTGTGCAATTGCTATGTCCCTCACGCAATCGTTGTACACTTAATATGCTCCTCACATTGTTGCTGTACACTTGGTATGACCCCTCTCCTTGTTGTTGTGTAGTTGGTATAATCCTCCAACTGTCGTTGTACAGTTGGTATGACCCTCGCACTGTTGTTGTACAGTTGGTATGACCCTCTCCCTGTTGTTGTATAGGTGGTATGACCCACCAACTGTCGTTGTACAGATGGCATGACCCTCACACTGTTGGTATGACCCTCGCACTGTTGCTGTACAGTTGGTATGATATTCCCACTGTTATTGTCCAGTTGGTATGACCCTCTCCCTGTTGTTGTATAGTTGGTATGCCACTCACTCTGTTTTTGTATAGTTGGTATGACTTTCGCATTGTTGTTGTATAGTTGGTATGACCTTCCCGCTCTTGTCGTACACTTGGTATGACCCTCCCGCTGTTGTTGTAGAGTTGGTATTATCCTCCCCATGTTGTTGTATAGTTGGTATGACCCTCCCACTGAGTGCGTGTGTCAGATTTTAAAAAGTCAGGTAGATGTCGAGGCCACACAAATTATTTGCATATCTAAAATAATATGATGTACGCCTACAGAAGTCACAAGAACGTGTAGCAGCGTCACAAAACAACAAGGTCCAATGTCGTGAAGACGGACGATGCAGGACGACTTAATGGTGGGTTAAGTTGTGTTTCTCACGGAGTATTAAGCAGTGCGTTTAGAATGATTAGGCCTGACAGACGCAACGCTTTAAAATAACAAAATGAAATAAATGTACAGCCTGTATCAAGCTACGATAATGCAACAAACATGATCAGAATAATTTAGAAGAGTGAACTGTTTAAACCCCAGGTCCAAATACAAGAAGAGCATGTGAATTAAGATAAAACATCTAGATGAAATACACAGATACACATTTATGTATGTATATATATATATATATATATATATATATAATATATATATAGCAAAACATTTTGTACATATATATATATATATATGTATATACAGCTATATATATATATATATATATATATATATATATATATATATATATATATATAGATAGATATATAGATAGATATATAGATAGATAGATAGATAGATAGATAGATAGATAGATAGATAGATAGATAGATAGATAGATAGATAGATAGATAGATAGATAGATAGATAGATATATATATAGATAGATAGATAGATAGATAGATAGATAGATAGATAGATAGATAGATAGATAGATAGATAGATAGATAGATAGATAGATAGATAGATAGATAGATAGATAGATAGATAGATAGATAGATAGATAGATAGATAGATAGATAGATAGACAGATAGACAGATAGACAGATAGACAGATAGACAGATAGACAGATAGATAGATATATAGATAGATAGATAGATAGATAGATATATAGATAGATAGATATATAGATAGATAGATAGATATATATATATATATATAGATATATATATATATATATATATAATAGATAGATAGATAGATAGATAGATAGATAGATAGATAGATAGATAGATATATATATATATATATATATATATATATATATATATATATATATAGATATATATATATATAGATAGATAGATAGATAGATAGATAGATAGATAGATAGATAGATAGATAGATATATAGATAGATAGATAGATAGATAGATAGATAGATAGATAGATAGATAGATAGATAGATAGATAGATAGATAGATAGATAGATAGATAGATAGATAGATAGATAGATAGATAGATAGATAGATAGATAGATAGATAGATAGATAGATAGATAGATAGATAGATAGATAGATATATAGATAGATAGATAGATAGATAGATAGATAGATAGATAAATAGATAGACATATAGATTGATACAGAATGAGAGAGAAAGAGGGGGAGAGACAGACAGACAAACAGGCAGTAAGACATACAGAAAAAGATAGAGGGAGAATGAGAGATATAAATAGATAGAGAGAGAGGGGGGAGAGAGAAAGAGAGAGAGGGGGAGAGGGAGAGAAAACCATATTGGTTTGTTTTTTATTGTTTTCATGAACCACGTTATTCCAGAAATATGAGTAACAAAGATTGACATATTTACAGATGATTCGACACTGTATACGGCCGACAAATGTGTTCCAGATGTAAACTGGTCACTAACATTCCAATCGAAACCACTGTTTGAATGTATTAACGCAAACTCAAGCCGCAGATGTAAATGAATGTATGCCACTAGGCGCCAGGCAGAAAGATCAACGTGCAACACAGAACTGTTGTGTAAATGGCAGCTTCTGTTACTTGATAGACCTATCCGCCGAGGCCCATAAGTTACTTGGCTTGTTCTTGGAAAGTAACCTAACCCGGAACACAAACGCGCCATGTTGCGCAGATGTTTGTATTTATTCAGCCACGTGGAACGATTAAAGCTATTATATGCATTTCAAAAACAATGCATGAGGTCATGGACGCCCCTGCTTGATTTATTTGTGTTAAGCGTAAGCGTTTAGAGGAGAACAACTTTTAATGTGTGCTTGCATAACTAATACATTTTATTTAATGATTATCCTTGTTAGTGGATATAGCTTAGATATAAAGGAATTAACTTATGCAATTATTGTAAAAAAAATTAGATTGGTTTTGAGCACATTTATTGCAGACACTTGTTTATATTTATGTGCATAAGGCGCCGCGTAGGGGACCCTGGCAGAGAAGTGCTTATAGTTTAAAAGTTTTTTTATATATTGATTGAAGCGTTAGCGTTCCGTGCTCAGTGTACTATTTGTTTATTTGATATGTATTCATTTAAATAACAATATACACACATTAATAAAACAAATAATTTACGGATCTCCTAGCCATACGTTGTAATTTTTTTTTAATGCGGTGCTGTCAATTTGTGTAGCTGCATACATATTTACGTTGTTATTGTTATCGTTGTATTGGGTTTTGGATATACCAGGTCGGCGTTAACTATATACTACTACAAATAAGTATAAATAATAACTAACTTCCGATTACACACCGGTCTCCCGTACGCGGTATCCAAGCATATATGTTTTAAGGAGACCGATGTTTGTGTATATATGTTATTTATTATGATATCATAACAATATTGTGTGTGTGGGGGGACCCATCTAAACTGGTTCTGCCGCTTGCCATGTAATACGGGGGGGGGGCATTTAAACTCCTAAAATAACGCACCTTTTGAGGATTTGCTGCTGGCCTATACATGGAAAGCCGCGTTGTATGACGGCAGATACAAGCAATGCTAACAACATGTACACATCGCATACCTCATTGTCGTCAAGATCACCAAGCATATCTCCACGAAATTGGAATACTCGTTGTCGTCGAAAACTTCGTCGGAACGCGCGACTGTTTAATAACATTACAGCCATTTGAGTGACACAAATCGGTACTACAAAAGTTACGAAGTTACGGGACCTATCAATATTGCGTTATCGTAAGGTACGGTGAAATATGCGCCGAATATTCTTATCGAAAGTGTTTCGAGAATAGCATTTACTAATTAAACCAAATAATTAACATGCATTACCGAGTGATAACCGCATATACCTAAGGACACGCTATTTGTTTTATAATATTGTAATGTTTACATACCATATTATGTAAACAAAAACAGCCCTGCTTTGTGTGGTATATGTGGCTGTGGCAGTGCCTGAGGTGGCTGTGATTTGGGTGGCAGTGGCAGAAACACGGATGACAGGGATGGCTGTGATAGGGGTGGCAGAGACAGGGATGACACGTGAGATGGTTGACAGTGACAGTGATAGCGCGGAGTTGGATAACAATGGCAGAGATGACGTGCGTGTTACGCCTCTCTGAGACTAACTATTTTCTCTCTCATGTCATACAATAATCTCAGCCACAGGTGAAAAAGTGTAGATTTGTACATTTATAACATATATGACGCTCTACATCTCAGGCCAAAAAGTCAGTGGTGGAGTCCCGTCCTCATCTCAGCCAGGGTGTGATCAATTGACAGAGGCAGAAAAACCAAAGTGTATCCCACATTTGCCGCTATAGAGTGTCATAACTTGGTTATGCACCATGCGGAGACACAGTATATTGTGGATTGTTACCTTGATGGTCGCTAGGTGGACTCACAGTATTGTTAATTATTATGTTGACGTTCACTAGTTGGTACCATTCGTGGAAGCCAGGGGTCGTTGTACTGCGCTGCCGTACCCCTGACTGATCGTCTCCATAAAGTGAGTCACCCGTGGGAACCGCTGAAATGTTTTTGACGATTTGAAGACGGATATAAACGACTGGTGGGAATCCCAATCTAATGAAAACATTATATCACGTGACCAGAGGCCAACCACATTGTTCGTAGGCCATTAAGTTACACTCATACACGTGCACTCTCTAGAAGGTAGTAAGTTAGGATTGTAACGTCACCTTAACTATGTCAACAGTTACTAACCGGGAATATGTCAGTATCTTAAAAGTAAGTTAACGTGTGTAGTAGACCTGTTTCATTTTGTTCCGAGATGTCTTGCTAAATCTTCAAATATTAGCGTCATTTATATAAGACGACAAGCATGAAAACCTATCATTCTATCACATCACTAATTTCAGACACACCGACGTATGCACACACACATTCACGCACGCCCAGAACACATATTGTTCCATGAGATATTGGGATGGAAAAGTAACCGTTACATAGGGACAGATAATGCGTGACAGACATCGGAGATGTACACCACATGTGTGACGTGTGTAACAGACGCAACTTTCTTAATCTTGATTAAGCTAAATCATCGTGAACAAACTATGCAAAAACACCCACGTTCAAATCACTCACTTTATTGCGCTGATTCTGCACGCCTCACATTAAAATCATATGCACAGCAAACAGGCATTCTACACTTAGATATACAACAACCCCATATTATAATATAGCACAGCCAATAACTGTCAAGGCTAAAAACGTGTTCTTTACTTAGCGCCTCAAAAATGACTTATAACATTTCATTACAGATTATATATGCTGTGCTGAGATCCAATTTGAAAAATATAGTATAACGGTAATGAGTAGTGATTTTGTCTAAGCTGTTGTGACCGTAATCTAGAGTTGTGCAATGAAGCTATTGTAAAATATTTTCCTGGCGACATAAGACTTGGAAACGAATAACGATCATCCACGTTTCAGAGAGGGTGAAATTCCAGTAGTTGCGATGTTCGGTTACCGAACAGAAGAACTGAGTCAGTACGAAAATAAACAAAAATTACTTCAATCGTTGAGTGTCATTTTGAACTGGCTAAGACTGTTTATGCCTTGGTGAAGACGACGTATCTGTTTCACATCCGCTAGGTCAAATATTATCCGCTGGGTGTCGCTACACGTTAACGGACATAGGAACGCGCTGGTTGCTGTTTGATTCTAAAGAGACAAAGAACACAATTAGTGAATCCATCAATTGAAGGCATTCTAGTTATTTCGTTGTTCATAGTAAAGTAGTAGCAAAATCAGATCAATGGAGGTCGTTTGCAGAAATTGAGAACACTAGTGAAGAAAGTTAGTATATGAATGATTTGCAAACAACTGCGTCTTAACTATTCCATGGTCAAATTAATGCAGGTTCGGTACTTAAAATAAGTGATGAACCATTTGTTTCTTTATTTACACTAAGGCATACAAGAGGTATTACTAATTATATTGCAAGGCGGTGCATCTTTATATGGATATGCAAAGAAAACGCACTCATTATATATATATATATATATATATGATTCCAACCACAAACCAATATACATATATAATAATGTCCTACTCGTGATCATAACTTAGTGACACTAATAACATGAATGATAAGGATAGCCATTACCCGCCATTTGTCAGAAACCGTTGCGACAAACTCACGCTTGCCAGTTGATTACAATATTGGTGGAACTGTGGCTGTATACGGCCGTGACACTGTAACACTGGAGCGCTGACTGGAGCCAGTTGTTGCATATATCTTTCCACTACAACCTTCCTCCCTAGACTCGCCCGTCCCGAGACGGGGGTCGTTTGAATGGCCTGGCACACGTTGCACAGTCAGTGCTTTTCTTCGCTGCGTGTTTTTATATGTCGGCCATGTTGGATTGTTGCCATGTAAATGTAGGGAGGTACACATTTGTTTCAACTTCCCAACTTATATCATCATGTACAATAACACACATTAGTATATTTGATATATTAAAAAGCATATCTTAGCCGTATTATCTGACCTTAACTATGTTATTTAGCAAAGAAATATCCAACGATTCCTGTTCGTAACCACCACTTAATGCAAATAAAATTCTAATAATAATATTTGATATTGCCGTCATTTGTCAGGAGCAGTTTTCTTAGCTGCATAATGCCATAAAGATTTCAGACAAGACGGTTGAAGGGAACCAAGTGTGTCGAACATTTTTTAAAACCTTTCTCCCTAGACATCAACTCTCACACTTCCCGCTGGCCGACGCTGACACAGTCGGTGCATACCTTCTCTCTCTATATTCCACTGTGATATACGCGAATATGTTGGTGCAGCATATCCAAATAATTATTTTTTCTTCCTATGTTATGCGTATTTTCTCTTCTTACACTGTGAGTCTTGTGTCCTAAATAATGGTATTAGAAAGAGGGAAACTTATGTAAGAGCAGAGTTTCAAATCTATTGCACAAGTACAACATATCTGGTGCCTGACAGAGTCATTGTTTTGTGCCAACTGTAAGAGATGCTCAAGAGCGTCAAGTAGCATTTCGTTTCAAATGTCTGGATGTTCCTTTAGATTTCTGCCAAAGCAACAGGGTGGCCACACATGCCTATATAGCCTGACATTTCAGCATTACTCCTCCAGACGGTGTCTAGTCGAGACATTGCTAAGGAGGACATGAAAAGTATTGTTCTTATCTCTTTCACATCTTATATAGGCTCTAGAATGTGCGCACTTTCGGCAAATTAGTTACACAACTGTCGCTCATGCAACGCAAATACTGACGTATAAGCACCCGTACCCCCAGTCACGAAAACGACGGAGTTGAGTAAAAACAAACCAGTATAATCACCTGGAATAATTGGAAATAGGGGATCCACTACCTGTTGTGCTGCATTGTGATACTCACGTTTGAACCTGATTGCAAGAACTACGACCAGCACAATGAATATGACGGCAAGTAGCAAACAGACGATCATGAGAGTCAGTCTCTTCCTGTCGCTGGCTGCGGACACAGAGATGGACATCGCCAAAACTGATACAACTGTACAAAGTGGTGTCGTCACGTCACACACACACACACATACACAAGCACACCACACATACATGCACCCACGCACATACATAACCGCACTTTATATATATATATATATATATATATATATATATAATAATAATTATGTTACATTTTATATAATATTTATATATACATATAATATAGCATAATTATATATATATATATATATATATATATATATATATATATATATAATACATATATAACACATATATATGTGTATATATATATATATATATATATATATATATAATACATGCAATATTATGCGACATGCACACGTTCACAACATCCGCGCACTCACACACACACACACACACACACACACACACCACACACACACACACACACACACACACACACACACACACACACACACACACTCACCACATTAGATATAACTTACATGTCGCCTTGTTCTTCTTCGGATGCAATACACGAACGTTCCCACGCCCTGCAAACAGACAGTTATTATAGCACAGTATAAACGCCAAGTTTCTCAGTGATGCTTTGAGGCAAATGTAATAACCAGCGCAAATGAGTCTCAATATTGCTTACCACTGTTTAAGCGTTCCACATAAAACTGATTGTGTGCTCATATGTACGACGTAACAACATCCTAACTTGTGGCATGTTGTGCGGGTGCTTGTGTTAAACCATGACGATTTTAAAGCGCCAATAATTTAAAAATACGCAACATATTTCCGACATCCGGCGTTATTTGTAGATGGAATAATTATCTTTACATGATGTATAATAACACGAAATTCCGCTGAAGGAACTCCATATATAATCAATAATTATACGTTAAATGTTGACCCCCCAAGTCAAGAAACCCACTATATAAATTGTGAAACAAAACGTCTGTATCATCATTGGGGACATAGACAGACATACAGAGAAGCATTGTTATGTGTGTGTGTGTGTGTGTGTGTGTGTGTGTGTGTGTGTGTGTGTGTGTGTGTGTGTGTGTGTGTGTGTGTGTGTGTGTGTGTGTGTGTGTGTGTGTGTGTGTGTGTGTGTGTGTGTGTGTGTGTGTGTGTGTGTGTGTGTGTGTGTGTGTGTGTGTGTGTGTGTGTGTGTGTGTGTGTGTGGTGTGTGTGTGTGTGTGTTGTGTCTGTGTGTATATATATATATATATATATATATATATATATATATATATATATATATATATATATATATATATATATATATATATATATAATCCTTAGAAATAATTGAATTTGTTGTGTGGTTTGAACCCAAAGTAGTTCAAATGTGACATCATATCCAGGATCTATTATAATTAATGTCAAGCACATTTGAACTATGGCTTCAGCAGTCCAAGATGTGACGCATGTTGCGAATTGACCTGAATCACGTCACTAGTAATATTACGGCTGCTTAATTAAGTACGTTTGCAAGCTATTTTACTCATTTGGCAAAATTAACAACTTGTTGTGTTGTGCAGGAAAACGTAATTTGTTACTAATTACCACAGTGCGTGATTTTGCTAATTAACGTTAACTAGCTGGGGAAATGTTCAACGTTAGTCATGTTAAGTAATCGTTCAGTCAAAGTAATAATAACAACTGCGCTTTACATATACGGTAACGGTAACTATAATGGAATGTTAACAAAATGGACTTAGAGGAAAGTTTGACTACTTTCACCCTGAATACTACGAACAAGGATATAAAGGGGATGTCGAAGGAGCAAATTTATGACGAAAAACATAATGCCGCAGGAGATGCTATTCATACGTGATTCGTTGCATGTATGCATGCTAGTATTTAGGACAATGACGCTACTGCTTTGTTACTCAAATGTCAGAGCGGACCAAATGAATCATAACACAAAGTAATGATAGAAAATGAACCCAACAATAATGACAACGATGACTAAAACACAATATATGTCAAGAGAAACACGAATCAAATTCAGTTTATACATTGGTCGCAGTCGTTATTCGGATAAGAACACAACATTGAAATAGCAATAGACATTAGATAACGGTGCATTCAGCGTAATCATGTGCCATTCGTGTGTGTATGGTTTCACTGCTTTTTCGTCGAGTTAATATGCAATGTTGGTCTGACATACTTCTTTCACAATTGACACCCGTGTATCCGGTAGTACATTTGCAAGTGTAGTCGTTCAGAGCATAAGTACAGTTGCCGTCGTTCTCGCACGGGTTACTCATGCAGTCATCAATGTCTACAATACAATAACAATTGTTTTAAGGAAAGCCGTATAAGTTCAGTACAGAATGCATTCACAAACACGTTGCTGCTGAACAAGTTATCTCACACGCGGGTTACTTATGTAAATGTATTGCCACATTTACGGTTTAATGCTGAGCCAAATTGGACACATTTGTGCTTTACCATTGGCACATTTCATTTAGAAAAGTTTAGTTGGGGAAGCTCTTTTAATATGTTTAATATGTATCGTGCGATACAAATTATTATGTCATACCACAATCGTTAATTAATAATAATTTCACTGTATTAACAACAAAATCAGTTGCAGGAAATATGTTTTAATATTACCTATCATAACTTAAAATAGGTCAGCGTATTTTCTAAATATTTAGTGTTTTAATCAACCTTCCGTAAAACGTAATTGGCCGGAACATTTGTGCCAGTATTGGTTTAAGATGTAATGGTGGTATGACAAGTGGTACAATACTACTCAGCCATTTGTAAGGTGTACTTGTTTGGTAGTTGGCATCACATAAACCAGCCATTAGGTTCAAACAAGCGACACACAAATGGTACATATTCATCCCAATGGAATATTTTATACGACGCATATACGTTGCATTCAACGTAACTTATTTATTGTGGTAGCTAACGCTATTCACGTGTAGCTCTGCTTCTGCATGTCAGTATTTCGGTAGATGCTGCCTACGGGAGACCGGTGTGTAATCGGTAGTTAGTTATTAGTTACACTTATTTGCAGTAGTATATAGTTAACGCCGATCTGGTATATCCAAAATCCAATACACCGATAACAATAACAACGTAAATATATATGCAGATACACAAATTGACAGCGCCGCATTTAAAAATTGTACAAAGTATTGCTAGGAGATCCGTCACGTATTTGTTTTATTAATGTGTCTATGTTTTTATTAAAATCAATACATATCAAACAAGCTTATTGTACACTGAGCACGGAACGCTAACCCCTCAATCACATATAGGAAACTATTTAGACTATAAGCACTTCTCTGCTGGGGTCCCGTACGCGGCACCTTATGCACATAAATATATATAGGTGTCTGCAATAAATGTGCTCAAAACCAATTAAAGTATAAAATAAAGTTTATAATAATTGCATAAGTTAATTACTTTATATCTAAACTATCTCCAGGATAATCATTAAATAAAATGCATTAGTTACGCAATCACACATCAAAACTTTAAGGAGACCGTAAATAGCGGTCTCCCGTACGCGTTGCTATATGCATAACTGGTCTCCCGTAAGCGGCGTTTAACCTTATATATATATATATATATATATATATATATATATATATATATATATATATATATATATATATCATATATATATATATATATATATATATATATATATATATATATAATATATATATATATATATATATATATTATATTATAATATAAGAAAGTAAAATAGCATGGTATATATAAGTGTAACATAAGTTTCGAAAAAAAACATATATTGCACGACTTTATACATTTCTTTGTCTTTATAACACAGGACTTTAGTCTTAGTTTCGAAAAGCATTGGTTAATGTTTAACCGATCAGCTATTACTATCTCCAACTGTTTTCAGTTATATTTATTCTGTTTTAAATAAACGTTGATCCTGTTAGGTTTTACAGTTTGAAAATACACATCTATTCGTGTTCTGTTGAGACATTTATTTCATTTACCTTTTTCGCTGGGAATTGATACAGCATCTAAAAAAGACATATTGTTTTGTATTGAATTACTGTATACATACACAACGTTACATTAGTCAATTTAAGCAACGCAAGGTTAACGTCCAACGCCATTTCTGCAACCAATTGTAATCTTCAACAGCACAGGCACGCTCTTACACGCAACCAGACGCAATTCGCAACTGTTTAAGCACCATAAATGCAACGCAACGCAACGCAACGCAACCAATGCAACGCAACGCAACGCGACGCACGCAACGCAACGCAACGCAACGCAACGCAACGCAACGCAACGCAACGCAACGCAACGCAACGCAACGCAACGCAACGCAACGCAACGCAACGCAACGCAACGCAACGCAACGCAACGCAACGCAACGCAACGCAACGCAACGCAACGCAACGCAACGCAACGCACCAGCAACGCGAGAGCAACGCAAGCAACGCAAACGACAGACGCAACGCAACGCAACGCAACGCAACGCAACGCAACAGCACAATGCACAGCACAATGCACAGCATAATGCACAGCACAATGCACAGCACAATGCGCAGCACAATGCGCAGCGCAGCGCAGCGCAGCGCAAGCGCAGCGCAAGCGCAGCGCAGCGCAGTACATTACACAATTATGATAACACTTATACGCGGGCTGTTTTTATGTTAATAATATGGCTTGTGTCATGCGTTGACGAAGGTGCTTTGACGCCACCTCGGAGGTAACGAAAACTATACATTAGAGCACCATCTGCTATCTGCGTGTCATACTGTCCACAAAGACAACTTTGAGGACTTAGTCTTAGGTGTCAAAGAGCATGGTTAAATGTTTCCGGGGTCATGCTATTACTATCTGCAACTGTCCTTTCATTAAACTATTTATTTTAATTAAACTTATTTTAGTTACAGTTTTGATTACAAGTGTTTAGGCATTGATTTATCGTGGGGTATTTTCAGCATAGTTGCAGATCCGTTGAATTATGCGCAACGCAACGCAACGAACGCAACGCAACCAACGCAACGCAACGCACGCACGCAACAACGCAACGCAACGCAACGCAACGCAACGCACGCAACGCACAACGCAACGCAACGCAACGCACGCACGCAACGACGAACCAACGCAACGCAACGCAACGCACGCACGCAACGCAACGCAACGCAACGCAACGCAACGCAACGCAACGCAACGCAACGCAACGCAACGCAACGCAACGCAACGCAACGCAACGCAACGCAACGCAACGCAACGCAACGCAACGCAACGCAACGCAACGCAACGCAACGCAACGCAACGCAACGCAACGCAACGCAACGCAACGCAACGCAACGCAACGCAACGCAACGCAACGCAACGCAACGCAACAGCACAATGCACAGCACAATGCACAGCATAATGCACAGCACAATGCACAGCACAATGCGCAGCACAATGCGCAGCACAATGCGCAGCACAGCGGCGCAGCACAGCGCAGCGCAGCGCAAGCGCAGCGCAAGCGCAGCGCAAGCGCAGCGCAAGCGCAGCGCAAGCGCAGCGCAAGCGCAGCGCAAGCGCAGCGCAGTACATTAAACAATTATGATAACACTTATACGCGGGCTGTTTTTATGTTAATAATATGGCTTGTGTCATGCGTTGACGAAGGTGCTTTGACGCCACCTCGGAGGTAACGAAACCGACTATCTTGTCGAATTGGAATAGATTGTCATTACGGGCAAAATTCACGATTAGTTGCACACGTTACAGCGGCTGAAGACCGGTTAAAGCAATGAGAAAACGTTTCCTAATAGCAGAACTACCAATACCACTACACAGTTAAGTGTTGCGATGAGATGAAGATGATGTCGTGAACGTCTTGCAAGTCTCCACACAGAAAAAGCATTAAGTCTCTGTAATAATAATGATAATAAAACTTTATTTGTTAACACCATCAAATCCGGGAAGCCTGTCCCATTCACGAGTGTATACATAGAGCAAATGCAAATAGCTAAACTTTGTTATGATAAATCTGCGTATACTGATTAAATGATAGTAATAATGATGTAAAGTAGGGGTACGCAGTGATAAAACGCCATGTAGAATAGGCTATGTATAAAATAAGTCATTTATATATTTACTTATTAAATTATATTCTTTGACATTATTATTATACATATGAAATTTGAAACAATGCACTAATAAGCTGCAATGCTGCAGTGATAGTAATAAGCATAAAAACGATTAATAATATATATATATATTATATATATATATATATATATATATATATATATATATATATATATATATATATATATATATAATAAATAATAATAAGTTAAGCTAAAATATACTGGTCTTCGTGTAAAACTAGTTATGTAGAAAATAAAAATGTCGCTTTACTGCAAGTGTGGCAATAGGGGTTCCACCAAAAGACCAAACAATTAACAAGTAATATATTTCAGATTACCTGAAGAACAAAAATAGATGCACACATACTATACCCTTCCGTCACAATTTGCAGCGCACTAAATAACCGGCGTAATATAAGTACCATATTACTATGATTATTATGCAGCAAATGCATTATGTATCACGAAGATGTTCACGCTTGTATTGAGGTCAACAATCCTTAGAAATAATTGAATTTTTGTGTGTGGTTTGGACGCAAAGGAGTTCAAATGTGACATCATATCCTGGATCTATTATAATTAGTGTCAAGAAGCAACTATGGTTTTAGCTGTCCAAGATATGACGCCTGTTGAAAATTGACCTGAATCACGCCACTAGTAATATTACGGCTACTGGTTTGCCAAAAAAGAAACAATTTACTCATTTGGCAAAATTAAAAACTTGTTGTGTTGTGCAGGAAAACGTAATTTTTTACTAATTACCAAAGGGCGTGATGTTGCTAATTAACGTTAATTAACTGGAACGTTAACTAACTGGGGAAATGTTCAACGTTAGTCATGTTAAGCAACCGTTCAGTCGAAATAATAAAACAACTGCGCTTTATAGAGAACGCTAACTATAATGGAATATTAACAAAATGGACATAGTGAAGTTTGACTACTTTCACCCTTAATACGAAAGGGGATATAAAGTGGATGTCGGAGGAGCAAATGTATGATCAAAAACATAATGCAGCAGCAGATGTTATTCATACATGATTCCTTGCGTGTCTGCAGTATTTAGGACAATGACGCTACTGCTTTATTACTCAAATGTCAGAGGGGACCGAATGTATCATAACACAAAGCAATGACAGAAATGAACCCAACATTAATGACAACAATGAGAATATCTGTCAAAAGAAACGTGAATCAAATTCAGTTTATAAATTGGTCGCAGTCGTTATTCGGATAAGAAAACAACATTGAAATGGAAATATACATTATATAACCATACAATTCGGTGCATTCAACGTAATTATGTGCCATTCATTTGTGTATGGTTTTACTGCTTTTTCGTTGAGTTAATATTCAATATTGGTCATACATACTTCTTTCACAATTGACACCCGTGTATCCGGTAGTACATTTGCAAGTGTAGTCGTTCAGAGCATCAGTACAGTTGCCCTCGTTCTCGCACGGGTTACTCATGCAGTCATCAATGTCTACAATATGATGATAATTATTTTATGGAAAGCCGTATAAGTTCAGTACAGAATGCATTCACGAACACGATGCGGCTGAACAAATTATGTCACACACGTGTTATTTATGTAAGTGTATTGTCACATTTACGAGCTAATGCAAAGACAACATTGCACACATTTTTGTTTTGCCATTAGCATATTTCATTTAGACAGGTTTAGTTGGGCAGCTCTTTTAATATGGCTAGTATATATCGTGCAATATAAATTATTGTCTTATAGCACAATCTTTAGTTAGTACTAATTGCATTGTATTAACAACGAAATCAGTTGCAGGAAACATATTGTAATATTATCCATCATAAGTTAAATTAAATCAGCGTACATTCAAGATAATTACTAGCAAGGTGTTTTAGTCAGCCTTCACTAAAAATAATTGGCCTGAATATTTGTGCCCGTATTGGTTTAATATGTAATGGTGGTATGACAATTGGTATAATACCAACAAGCCATTTGTAAGACGTACTTGTTTGGCAGTTGGCATCACATAAACCAGCCATGACGTTCAGACAAAGGACACAGAAATGGTAGATATTCATACGAATGAAATGTTTGATACGACGCATACGACAGTGGCATTCAATGTAATTTATTTAATGTGGTAGCTAACGCTATTCACGTATAATTCCTTGAGCTTCTGCATGCCAGTGTTTTGGTCAGCAAATTAATACATTGTTATTAGAGACTCGTCGCCGTGTAGCATCAATCATGAAAGAAAACTACGCTATACGCTATACTTGAGCACTACATCAGCAGGGCTCATAAAAGCCAAAGTAGGCTAATATGACCACTAACCAACATTTACCAACAATGTCACTCGCTACTACAACATAGCAGCAATCACCCTTCACCCAAGAATGTCTGAACTTAGAACTGAACTAAACTTAGTAGTTGTTTATCGGATAAAAAAGAACCATTGCAATAACAATCGGCATTAGATGACAGCTCTATTCGATACACTCATATCTAATAATTTTTGTGGTTTCACTTCTGTTTCATGCTGGTTCTGACATACTTGTTTCACAGTCGACACCCGTGTATCCGGTAACACATTTGCAAGTATAGTTGTTCACTCCATCAATACATGTCCCGCCATTCTTGCATGAGATGCTTTTGCAGTCGTCAATGTCTGCAACGTAAACATATCTTGCAGACGAAATACATTTTAGTTCAATACAGAATACATACTCAAGCCCGACGCTGCTAACACATTATTGTATAACATGTGGAGAGAATATCTTGTCACGTTGTAGTGCAGCAGCTGTTATTAGTCTCGTATAATTCTTTGCGTTTCTGAATACCAGTAATTGTGACATACTATGCATACGTTAGGAGAGAATCACCGCGTGTCGCATAAATCATGTCACAAAGAAATAACTCAATGCAAAATGCAGTAACAAACAGTTGCAGGATACGTTTTCATATGTCACTCATCACAATTTCATTTTACTCGGCTGGATACATGATTATCTGGCTATAGACAGTGGTGAATATGTGTGAAGGAATAGTTTTTGCGCGTCACTTGCTGCGCAGTTGGATGTTTCTCAGACTGGTCGAAATGGTATTTAGTAGAACAGGTCTGCCACGGAGTAATGTGTAAACACCAATAGACAATCCTAAGAATTGAGTACTGCCTTTTATTGAAACACGGCCTAAAGTTATTCGTATGTAGTTCGCTGCGTTTCTGCCAGTATTTAAAGTAGAAGCACTACTCCGATCCAAGACACTCACTGCATTTTGTATGAAACATGATACAAAGATTGGTTGCTGAGTTTAAGAGGGATTAACGTAACCAATACTTACTAAAAGTTTGGCATGGTACCATAGCATTAAAGTCACTCTTCGCGCGATAATCTCCGCATGTTGGGAGATATATGAATAATATTCGGCTTACTGGGTTGCATTAGTTATTCCGACACGAAACCACCATATATTAGATAACCAATCTATTCCGTATATTCGATGTAATCAGATGCTATTATTTGTTAATGGTTTCACTGGTTTTCATTGCGCATTCAATATTCAATTTATGTCAACATACTTGTTTTGCAGTTGTCATCTGTGTATCCAGGAGCACATTTGCAGGTGTAGTTGTTTAGTGCATCAGTACAGTTGCCACCATTCTCGCATGGGTTGCTCTTGCAGTCGTCAATATCTACAACGTCAAGAATATTTGTTTTCAAACGAAAGCGTGTTAGGTCTGCACAATATACATCTGTCAATGATGGCCTTGCATTAACATCAAACACATTTGCAGATTTGCAGGAGACATATTCAATTATCGCTTATCATACATAAAATGTTACTACACAATTGCAGGTTAATTACTGATCAGGTGGTCTAATTGGGTCTTTACTACAACGTAACTGACTTGAAGATTCACGTAGTTTTGGTAGTTAACACATCTAATCATATAACCTAACCTTGACATTCAGGCAATATACACACAAAGTGCCACGTATTTACACGAACATTAACTCGTATTCAGATCCTGTGTTGCCTGTTAACCCGTGTACTCACTCTAAATTGTACTCACTCTAAATTGCTCTAGTTCACTCAACCTTATGATTGAGTATCTGGCTATAGATTGTGGTGGATATGTTTGAAGGAATACAAATCGCGTGCATGTGGCAGCGTAGCTGTATGCGTCCTAAGGAGTCTGCCAGGGAGTAAAGTGTAAACCGCTTTCAGCAATACTGAACATTGTTTTTACCTAATGTTACTCATGCATGATTGTTTGCTTTTCTGCATGTCTCTATTTGTGACAACAAAACTACTACTTTTTTATTAGAGCCTCACGGTGCTTCGCTTCAGTCGTGATATGAATTAACTGGGGCAGACATTAACCCAACATTAATAGAGTTCTTAGGGGCTAACTTAGGCATCGATGGACAGAAACCAACATTAACAAATAGCGTAACGTGCTACCACAACAAAACAGCAATCACGTATCACGGCAGAATGTCCGCGTGATGGAACATAGATAAATGAACAGTATTCAGTTTGGTGTGAAATTACTGTTTTTATCGCGTTATCGCTTAAATTAAATAAAAATTTAATGTTGGTCCGACATACTCATGCCACAATTGACTCCCATGTATCCCGTAGCGCATTTGCAAGTATAGTCGTTCACTCCATCAGTGCAGTTGGCATCATTCTTGCATGGGTTGTTCATGCAGTCGTCTATGTCTACAACGTAAATATTATTGTTTTCAGGCGGAAAACGTGTTGGTTCAGTAAATGTATCTCGTACAGACATGTGATGATGACAATTTAAACCAGAGAAGCGCTTAATACCTTGTTACATATTACATACAGGTGAAAGATATATTCAAACGTCACTATACAATGTGACGACGTGATTGCAGGATAATTAGCAGCCAGTCGGTCTATATATGCGTTCAGTACAACGTAACTGACTTGACGTTTCACGTCAGCTTTGACGTAGGACGTACATGTTTGATAGATGCATCATAGAAGCCAATTGTTAAGGATTATACATGTAATTTAGTGCTAGAAGCGCAGTGGCGCAGTGGATAGAGTTTCGGGCTCTTAACTTAGAAATCCCAAATTCGAATCCTTTGTTAGCAAGTAGACAGTAGGGCAACTGTGTCCCCTCTACGTTGTTATAATTCACTGAGCTGTATGAATGAGTACCTGGTTATACGCCGTGGTGGAATTTTTGAACATTCCTGTACATTAGTTGCTACGCAATGTAGGAATTTAATCTTAAAATAAAAGTTATGCATTTATAGTTCTCTGCATTGGTGCGTGCCATGGTTTAGAGCAGAACTTCGTTACCCTGTTACTAAACACTCACTGCATATCACGTGAGTTTTGACACAAAGATAGGTAAGAAATTAACCCAACACTAATAGGGTTTCCGCGGACTAATATTGACAACGACGAGCAGAAACCAATATTTTACAAAAGGATAAATTGCTATCATAGCATTACAGCAACCCCGCTTCACGCAAGAATTTCCGCATAACGGATGACATATATATATTATAGTGGAGTCGTTTCAGTCCAAATGTTAATGGAGTCGTGTCACGCTGGGCCAAAGCACCAAATTTGGCACAGTTGACCCGTAGTACCATACAACAGTTTTTAGAGGGGCTGTCTGATTTTAAAGGTCAAGGTCAAGGTCAGGGCAAGCTCAAAGATCAGTAATTATATAAACATATTGGGTCAATATCTCGATATTTTAATGATATTTTAAAATGTTTTCAAAAGCTCTTTTCTCTGCTTTCCATGCGATGATTATCTAATTTGCATAGTTTCAAAATGGCTGACAAATTAACAAATTTATAAATATCGTTATTCTTTGTCAGAGCCATTTTCACAAATGTTCCAAAACAAATATTTTGCACACATATAGCTTATGGTTTTTTTCAACATCTGCGATTGGGCTTCCCGGGTTTAAAAGTAAAAGTCAAGGTTAGACGAACGTCACAAACAAAATATTGCATAATTCCAATGTTATCATCTACTAACACTATAACAATGTTTGTATTTCGGAAAGTTGCAGGAGACGTTTATGGCTGCAAAACGTTATTTTATATTTTGTACTTTATACAATTTGCGTAAATTCAAAATGGCTGCCAACTGATTACTATAATTTCTAGATGCACACGTAGCTGCACGCGTGTACTATAACATTGGGTACCGATACGTAGTGCACATCAATATTCTTAGAGGCAGTCACATTTACTCAGTTAATTAACTAATTAACTCAAACCTCCATTGCTAACCAATTCCTCACATGCCGCTACAATGAGCTTGTTATTAACTCTAATAAATTCCGCGGCAGAGACAGAGGGTTGTGCATGTGAGATCAATGTTATAGTAATATAATTATAATAATCAGTATTGAGCATATTGGCAGCCATTTTGAATTGATGCAAATTGTATAAAGTACAAAATATAAAATAGAGTTTTGCAGCCATAAACGTCTCCTCTAACCTTCCGAAATACAAACATTGTAATGGTGTTAGTAGATGATAAAATTGGAATTATGAAATATTGTTTTCTTCTGATCATCATCTAACCTTGCCTTTGACCTTTATATCCGTGCAGCCCCATCTCACAAGTTGTACATGTCTATAAGGTATACACTTGCAAATTATGTGTAATGTATCCTTTGTGAAAATGGCTCTGATAAAGAATAACGATATTGATATATTTGCTCATTTGTCGGTCATTTTGAATTTCTGCAAATTACATAATCATCCCGTTGACAGATGTGGGTCCGAAAATATATGAGCTGTTGAAAACATTTTAAAATATCATTAAAGTCTAGATATTTTGGACAATATATTTATATAATTACTTATCTTTAACTTTTACCTTGACCTGACCTTGACCTTGGTCTTTAAAATCGGGCAGCCCCCCTCTAAAAAAGTGTTATATGGTCCTAAGGTACATCTGTGCCAAATTTGGTGCTTTGGCCCAGCGTGCCACGATCATACCCCTAAGCAACTACATTAATATACTAAGCAGCCTCAGCATACTGGTTGCAGTATTTATTCCAACAACAGGATGATATTGAAACAATAGTCGAGTATAGATTACAACTCTACTCGGATCATTCTTGTTGTAGTGTTTCACCGTTTTGTCTTTCATCGTGTTATAATTCAATGTAGAGTCCGACATACTTGTTTCGCAGTTGACACCCGTGTATCCAGGAGCACTTTTGCAAGTATAGCCGTTCGATGCTTCCGTACATGTCCCGTTATTCATGCATGGGTTGCTCATACATTCGTCAATATCTACAACGTAATATATATATATATATATATATATATATATATATATATATATATATATATATATATATATATATATATATATATATACAACTCTAGAAACTGTGTGGGCTGAACTGTATCTACCTAAGACCAAATCCATTTTATTTGGTATATGCTACCGTCCACCTAAGCATATGGATTTTTTAAATACATTTGAACAATATTGTTTGTACTGTAATTGTTTCACCAACAAAAACTGTATTATGACGGGTGACTCTAACATTGACTTCTCTCAACTGCATTGTCACACTTTCAGTTGCAAGTATCACTGATGCATTATTATTGACTTATACAACTGCCAAAAAATATGAACACGTAAATGCAGGAAAATCCTCATCAATCGTCACAACGGTGTGGCATTAAGATAGCAAAACATTGCAGTAGTATTTGAAGAAAAAACTGCACAAGGTAGATTGGCAGGATGTACTGTGGAATTCGCTTCCTGCCAGTGTTAAACTATATATAAATTTTAGTTTCATACTGCTGCCATTAAAAAACATATTTCTTTAAAGCTGCCTAATCCCCTTTGATTCTTAACACCTTAGCATTGTTATACGATTATGAGATTATTAACCCTTTGGTTTTGTCGCTCCACTAAGCTCGATATTCGAGGATATTGGCACATAAGAAGTCATCATCATTATTTGAATGATTAATTAGATGTAATTTATTTGTATAGTTTCAACTATACCTGTTTCGCAATTATCACCCGTGTATCCAGAAGCACATTTGCAAGTATAGTCGTTTACTCCATCAATACATGTCCCGTCATTCTTGCACGAGTTGGACCTGCAGTCGTCAATGTCTTCAAAGTGAAGAATATATTTTAAAACGAAAAACGTATTAGTTCAGCACAGGACACACGTCATGTCTATCAATATATTCTTTGTATTAATGATAGATGCAGTTGCATGAGACGCATTCGAGTGTCACACATCTTAAATTAAGATGTTGGGGGTCTGGTTTCATGTTCATCAACACGCATGACATACACCAGCCTAATGGTCATTGCAATGCACTCACAATTGCCACATATTCACAGGAAAGTCACCTTTTATGGCATGTATGACATTCAGGAAAAACATTTAATGTAGCAACTAGTAGCGCAGCGGCGCGGATACTAGAACGTCGTGTTTAGAACGTCGGACTCTCGATTAAGAGAACCCGTATTTAGATCATGGATATTTATGGAAACGTAGTTTTCGCGCATAACTTGCAGCGTAGCTGAATGCTTCTCAGATACGTCAAAATGATGTTCGATGGAACAGTTCTGCCAGGGAGTAAAGCGTAAAGTGCATTGAATAATGCTAAGCATTAGATACTGCACTTAATAGGAACACAGCGTTTGTACCCAATGCTACTCATGGAGAGTTCGTATGTAGAGCAGAAACATGTTAGTGGGTTACTATGGACCCATGAATCTGGCGCCAATGATTAGTTAGAAATGAATCCAATATTAATGGAGTACAGCGCTAACACAGGCAACGGTGGCCAGAAACCAACATTGATCTATAGTCTAACATGATGGATAACAGATATACGAAGCATATTAAGCTTAGTGATTGCAGTCGTTTGTCCAATATGGCAGCAGTATTGCTTAATGATTGCAGTAACTATTCCGAAAAAAAGAGTAAAGGTAAGTTCTTATATAGCGCAGTATCCAATCCTCAGGATTGCCCAAAGCGCTTTACACTTTACTTCCCTGACAGACATGCTCAACCAGACACCAACTTCTCTGGGAAGCATCCAGCTGCAATTAAAGCGCGAAGACTGCTCTTACACATATCCACCACTCTCTGTACCCAGATATTCATTTATACAGCTGAGTGAACTGGAGCAATGGAGAGTGAACAAAATGCACAACGTCTACACGGCAGTACAGGGTTCGAACCCGGGTCCTATTAGTTGAGAGTTCGAAGGTCTACCCCTGCGCCACTGCGCGCTGTACAAGAGTAATGTTGAAATAACAATCGGCCATTTTATTTGGACCATTCAATGCAAGTATATGTCATACGTGTTTGTATTGTTTCACTGTCTTTCATCGCATCATGATTCAGTGTATTCTGACTTACTTGTTTCGCAATTGTCACCCGTGTATCCAGTAGGGCATTTGCAAGTATGACCGTCCAAAGTATCAGTACATGTCCCGTTATTCTTGCAAGGGTTGCTCTTGCAGTCGCCGACGTCTTCAACGTAAATAATATTTATTTAGACGAATACGTATTTGTTCAGTACAGAATACATGTCACAACTATGGACAATACTAAGGGTCGGATACTGCGTTTTATTGCGGCTTTGTACCTAAGGTTATTCATGTGTTGTTCGTTGCGTTTCCGCATGCGTGTATCTAGATTAGAAACAATTTACTCCGTTGGAAGACCTTCATTGCGTGTACACAGGATTGTTAGAAATGAACCCACTATTATTGGGGTTTAGAGGGGCTAACATAGAAAATAAAGACCAAAAACGACTATTTACCAAGAGTCTAGCATTATGGCTGTCTGATAGACAAAGTATGTTCTTTCTAATGATAGCATCCGTTATTCCGACCAAAGCTCTTCCAGAAGTAAGGACTACCAGTACATATACAATGAGTTATCCAATAGAGAACAATAGAGAGCTGAGGCTGTGTCTCTGATAACATATACACACACACACACTATTTCTAGGAACAGTAGTTACAGTGGTACACTGTATATGAGGATTTGAAATGCATATACCAGGTGTATATTTATAAATACATAAATAAAAAACTGCACGATCATAAGCATGATCATAAATTAACTGAAGATCAGCTGAAAGAATGCATACTGTACATGTATGATTAGCAGTGAACAAGATGATTTGGGTATTTGTTTAATATATATATATATATATATATATATATATATATATATATATAAAGATACCGGTACTCTAGTTATACATGAATATAACATATATTGCATTACTTGTTTGAACTATGATATTATAATAATTAAGGATTACAACATGGCAATCTTAGATGTATGGCTATTTGCCATTGCTATAATTAGTATGTTTAGGACACTGGCTACAGTAAAATTAGCAAACAGCCCTGTACATTTACTGTTTATGGACAATCCTGTGTACTACACCACCTGTATAATGAACTGTGGTAAATATGAAATTTACCACCAGCAAAGAACAAGTTTATTTAAACTCCTCGCTGAAAAAGCGACACTGTGATGTGCTTGTATTTCATAAATTTACATTATACAAATTGTATTACAATATGTCCAATTATT
>JAODUO010001414.1:0-42500 GCA_025642075.2 Ridgeia piscesae | reverse complement strand
TTACCTATTCAAAAGCTATATATACATTACAAACAGAATGTTGTCTAAACACCATCACGTTTTCATTTTAAAATACCTCGTCATTAAATTAAACACTTCCAGAAGGATGAGCAAATAATGTATTAACTGTGTTCTTTGATGAAACATTGAGAATGCTTGCACATTAATACACTTACCGTCTACAGACCTCACCATCGGACAAATATCTACAATAAAACGTCATATATAATTGTCGGCATTAACAATATTCAGGAAAATGGAGACAGTGTAATTTTTCTAATGTTCTGAGTTTTCCAATACAGCTTTTAGAATGCATCTTCCAATATGCCTGTATTTAAAGATAGAACGTGGTCTCAACTTCCAGGAACGACAACGTTAGCAACGATCATCGATAAATTTGACTTCATAAATTATTCGAAAATGTAATAATGGATAAACTTTTGCACCCAATGATAAACACAATTAAACAACATGTTTCAGCGAAAAAATCACGATCATCAGGGCACCGATTCCCTAAATTGATTTGCTCTTAGGAAGTTACGGAAACACAATTCTGTAACGGATTTTACGGAATATTTCAGGTCATTTTTCAAAAAATGCTTTTCAGTGATTCGTAAATAAATATTACACTACGCAGTGGTATTTTCTTCATAGAAATGCATAGTGTATCCAGTAAAACTATATATCACAACAACCTTGACCTTCATAAAGTGCTGACAAAACTATGCAATCGGGTCATCGATGTTAATGTCATGTAAATAACTACAATTTTGATAGATTTATTCGTTTTCCAGACATGGGGTTCCTTGTGTAGAAGACGTCTTGTATGCAAGATATACTTTCAATTGAGCGTTTCTTATATTATTTCATAATAGTACATTGAAAGCTCTACATTTACGTTTTGTAAAACACAACAGCAGCTCTATTATGCACGTATCCAAAATGTCACGCAAATCGGTAATGCAGATATCTACGAAACAAGTGCACTATCTGAATGCCTGATGCCACCATTACTGATCAAGAGATCAGTTAGTATCAGACGTATTTAGTGTCAGTAGAACAAACACAGTAATATTTACTGTAGCCATTTTGTTCAGTCCTTCAGATAGACACAACAAATTAACAATAAAGACATAAAGTTATATCTTAAATGTATTTGCCAAGTCCAAGTACGTTGACGGTCAAGTACAAGTACAAGACCAAGTCCAGTATTGCACTCAACAAAATGGCAAGAACAAGTCTAAGTACAGTATTTGTTTTACGTAAATACACATGAACTTGATTACTTTATCTCATCCCTGATGGGCTGATATTTCTTTTATAATTGGATTATATATCCTGAGAATATTTAAGACGAATATCAGGCAGATATCAGGAGGGTCATATTTTGACAAATAAAAGATATACAAGGTAGCCGCCAATATGGCATCTGGCGCTAAAAGGAAGTATACAATCGATGGTTAGATTATATCAGTTATAGGGGCGGGAGTAAGATTTAAGAATTTGTGTTGTCAGTTAACATTTACCCATTGACGCTGTTTAGCTTGTCATCATCGTATGTGACAATGACTTGAACAGTTCCTTCTACTGTAGCGGATCGTGGTCGCTCATAACAAATCTGGATGTATGTTTTACATAGCTTGAAACACAGCAACACATCACGCGAACCGCTATTGCGATAGTCGTGTTAACGTGCTTTGTTTTCGAAATGCATTACGAGGTGGTTTCCCTTATGACGACATTTCCGGTGAGGTGAGAAGGAAGACATGGTTCACGGTGGAACAGTTTACCGAGTAACACGTGAAGGGAGCTAGTTCTGCCTCTTCTGCGATCTTTTGGTGATGTTGGTGTTGTATGTCCACAGGTACTCCACATATGAACACCCTAGACAGTTTGTCATCACACCCAACGTTGCCTCCTGTCATCATCATTGACCATCTTCACGGTGGCATCATGGAAGCAGATCACCGACCGACAGCCAGTTGCGAACGACACAGCCGTGCCCTCACCTACTCACAAATCGAATCACCTCACCAGCTTCCCACATAGCGCACTACCATGTTGGCAGTGTCAGCCTGACAAAGATATTCTAAATGACTTCTAGAAGGGTAATGTTATGTTTATTTCCTGGCATTACTTGGGAGAGATAGGCTATTGAAAAATGCTCTGCAATGTTTATGATAACGCGCTTCGCCGGCGTGAAGCTTGGCTGCTCTCAATATATGAAACAAACTAAGCGCTCAAGTACATATTTAACGCACTCGTCGCATTCATCCTTGAATCTCTTCTCTATAGCTTCTGTCTTCTCGATTCCATTTTCTGTCTTCGTTTTCTCCCATTTAGTAGGTTTGGACTCACCAATTGAGGAGTTCATTGGGTCCTGGTCAAGTCAACATCTGTCCTCAAGCAACAGAAAATGGGTAGTACCGTCCTGATGTTATCACAGCGCACTTCTTAACTTGTGCATTTCTGACACTCCTCTAGTTCCCGCTGACCGTCTCCAAACGCATAAAATGCCGCAGCAAAACCTAATGAGAGTTGGGTTCTTGCAAGGCAAGTGGATTCTGTCGAACCAATATCTGCTTCTTAGAGGAGAATATGAATGCTACATCAAACAGACCCTCGGTACTGGCAGTGGACATCTCGATCGGTGGTGTACCTTGAACTGCTAATCCCTAAGGTTTCATTACTGAAAAACACATTAATAATAAATAACTAATTACTTCCGGTTACTTGACCTTGGTCTTGATAATGTTTACTTCACATCTGTTTAAATTACTTCATTCATAACTCATATAAAAATAACTATAAATATCATCTTAAGCCTAATATCGTCCTAATTTGTTTATTTACTTCCGAAATTACTATTTTCCTTGCAGCATCAATGTAGCATGACCTTTAACTCGACATTATTCTTAACGTCACAATAAAGAAATGCCGTATACAATTGATTAATCATGATAATATTATCTGAACATATGGCATCACTCGCTATTCTAGCCTCACTGGTTAAAAGGTGCTTTTGCACCGGCGGCCATTTTGGCGGCCGTTTTGGATTTCAACTATTGATCAAGGCTACCCTCTTGATACCAGCCTGATACGGAATATAGGTTATAATGGTGTAGAATAATAATAATAATATCAAAGAGTAGTAGTAGTAGTAGTAGTAGTAGTGGTAGTAGTAGCAGTAGCAGTAGCAGTAGCAGTAGCAGTAGCAGTAGCACTAGCACTAGCACTAGCACTAGCAGTAGCAGTAGCAGTAGCAGTAGCAGTAGCAGTAGCAGTAGCAGTAGCAGTAGCAGTAGCAGAACGTAGCAGCAGTAGCAGCAGCAGCAGCAGTAGCAGTAGCAGTAGCAGTAGCAGTAGCAGTAGCAGTAGCAGTAGCAGTAGCAGTAGCAGTAGCAGTAGCAGTAGCAGTAGCAGTAGCACTAGCAGTAGCAGTAGCAGTAGCAGTAGCAGTAGCAGTAGCAGTAGCAGTAGCAGTAGCAGTAGCAGTAGCAGTAGCAGTAGCAGTAGCAGAAGCAGTAGCAGTAGCAGTAGCAGTAGCAGTAGCAGTAGCAGTAGCAGTAGCAGTAGCAGAAGCAGTAGCAGTAGCAGTAGCAGTAGCAGTAGCAGTAGCAGTAGCAGTAGCAGTAGCAGTAGCAGTAGCAGTAGCAGTAGCAGTAGTAGTATTAGTATTATTAGTTTTATTGTTGTTATTGTTGTTATTGTTGTTATTGTTGTTATTGTTGTTATTGTTGTTATTGTTGTTATTGTTGTTATTGTTGTTATTGTTGTAGTAATAGTAGTATAATTAAAAGTAGAATTAGAAGTACTAGCAATAATAGTAGTAGCTTTCTGCAGCAGTTTCATACGTACAATAAAGCAGAACGACCCAGATGACGGTTTTCCATGGTCGCAGCCACAGGTCCATGGTCGTATGTTTGACTTGACTTGTAGTCCCTTTCTGTAGTCAAGAAACAATATATATGTATATATATGTATATATATATATATATATATATATATATATATATTGAACATATATATATATATATATATATATATATATATATATATATATATTGAACATATTACATAATCCATTTTAAATATTATTTTATCGGCAGCACTATCACCGCCTTCATCAGATGAAAAGAAATATGAAGTGAGCAGCCAATGGACATAAAAATATGTACAACCCCAAGCTCAGCATAAACAAACTTGCTAAGAATACCGTTAAATACCTAACAGTAACATAAAACAACATACAACATCACACATGACATATTCAGTTGCATAAAACAATACGATCCGCACCACTGCAAATACCACGCCATCTCGTCTGCCATCTGCATTAATGTCCAACCCAAATTTAGGCAATGATATTCACATTATAGATTATACAGAGTTATTGTGTATACGGATATCAGAGAGCACAACTGGAAGCCGACAGCTCAGTGGAACTTTTCGAACTAACACGTCAATGTCGAGAACTTGTGTGCACTCAAGCGTGACTGTATTTATTTCACTGATCATTCAACGTTCCACCGTAGCAAGGAGAGAAACAGGACTCATGCCCACAAACGAGCTAGCTTTTGCGACAATTATTGTCAACGATGTCGCTCAAGCCAAGGCTATTCTCTCAACAGCGCACGCAGTCATAAAACAAAACAGTGACAATGATTTGCACATCCATCTCTTCGTTTTTAAATTTTCAGTAGATTGGCTGATTCACAGTGATGCGTCAGGTAAACCGCGAACATCGAACTCACATATTTTTGCCCCAGTTGTCATTAACGATTTAGGGATTTGGTCGATATATTTTGTAAGTAATCCTTTTCTAATTATTTGTCAAGCAGTCTTTTGGTCCGATATTTTACACATATGAGGTGCCCATTTATAATGATGCTATATTATGAAAGTAAAGTGTTCGTGTTTTGTTAAAGCGGCATATACACATTTTGACGCAAGATATTTTTTGTGTTTCATTCATAACTTGGCATAAGCACATAATTGTGTAACTATATACGTTGCTACATTAACTAAAAATAAAAACACATTGGGATATTCTGAAGAACACCTTAACAAAAGTAACCACACCAGCGGTATACGCTGTTGCTTTTCAGTCTTCACTGCCGTGGACGTTGTGATTGTTATTGCTGATTAGCATTGGCCGTTGCCGTTTTCGGCAATACGTAAACAATATGTAAAACAAATATGCTAACGTAAAACAAAGTCTTACTTACAACAACAACGATGTGTACCACTCTGTGTTGTGTCGTTAATGATTATTCAGAGAAAACATGTAAACTGTTTTTCGAACGAAGACAAACAGCGATCAACGTTAGACGGTTGGGTAATTCACTAGTTGTCGTTGACGTCATCCGCTCGCGCGTTGAACCGGTTAACGCGTTGGGCGCGCATATATATATATATATATATATATATATATATATTATGTATATATATATATATATATATATATATATATATATATATATATATAATATATATATACATATATATATATATATATATATATATATATATATATATATGTATATATATTATATAATATATATATACTATATATATATAATATTATATATACATATATATATATATATATACATATATATATATATATATATATATATATATATATATATATACATACATAAAGACTACCGTGCAGCACGATGGGGTGTTTACTGATACAAAGAACATTTTGCCTCTGGAATGGAAGGAGGCTGTGTAACCAGAGACAGTATAACCACAGACAGTATGCATGCTATAAAATCAGCAATTCAGAATAAAAGTAAATCAAGTATTGGCCCTCTACTATTTATGCTGTACATACATTACATGTGTGACGTTTCAATATTACTTCATAGTATTCTATTTGCATATGATACTACCATTTTTATTCGGCTAGTAACATTGATGATGTTTTAAAAGACTAAAGTAGAGCCGAGTATTACTACAACTGACTTTCACTGTGTTGATACTGTGGCAACTGATACTAAGTAGAACATCCAGCTACAGTCGTTCCTTGACTGGACAGTTCCAAGGACAGCACTGTCAAGTCATTGTGTTGTCCAGCAGTGTCAGATGCCTCGCAGCTCAATGTGCACATTGTGCTGATGAGTTCGGTTCAACATCTGCTGCCTCGTGTACTGTGTGTGTTGCCTTATGTACTGTGTGTGTTGCCTCATGTACTGTGTGTGTGTGTTGCCTCATGTACTGCGTGTGTTGCCTCATGTACTGGTGTGTTGCCTCATGTACTGCGTGTGTTGCCTCATGTACTGTGTGTGTTGCCTCATATAATGTGTGTGTGCTGCTCAGGTAATGTATGTACTGCCTCATGTACTGTATGTGCGCTGCCTCATGTACTGTATGTGCTGCCTCGTGTACTGTGTGTGCTGCCTCACGTGTTACGTGTACGTGTTACAATGTATTGTGTGTGCTGTTTCATGTGATGTGTGTGCTGCCTCATGTACTGTGTATGCTGCATCACGTACTGTGTGTCTGCTGCATCGTGTACTATGTGTGTGTGTGTGTGTGTGTGTGTGTGTGTGTGTGTGTGTGTGTGTGTGTGTGTGTGTGTGTGTGTGTGTGTGTGTGTGTGTGTGTGTGTGTGTGTGTGTGTGTGTGTGTGTGTGTGTGTGTGTGTGTGTGTGTGTGTGTTACCTTTTGTACTGTATATGCTGCCTCATGTATTGTGTGTGTTGCCTCATGTACTGTGTGTCCTACCTGATGTACTGTGTATGTGCTGCCTCATTTACTGTGTTTGCTGTTTGTGTGCTGCCACGTATACTGTATGTGCTGTGGTCATGTACTGTGTGTGCTGTCTCGTATACTCTCTCTCTCTCTCTCTCTCTCTCTCTCTCTCTCTCTCTCTCTCTCTCTCTCTCTCTCTCTCTCTCTCTCTCTCTCTCTCTCTCTCTCTCTCTCTCTCTCTCTCTCTCTCTCTGTGTGTGTGTGTGTGTGTGTGTGTGTGTGTGTGTGTTGTGTGTGTGTGTGTGTGTGTGTGTGTGTGTGTGTGTGTGTGTGTGTGTGTGTGTGTGTGTGTGTGTGTGTGTGTGTGTGTGTGTGTGTGTGTGTGTGTGTGTGTGTGTGTGTGTGTGTGCTGCATCATATATTGTGTGTGTGCTGCATCATATATTGTGTGCGTGCTGCATCATGTGCTGTGTGTGTCCTGCCTTATGTATTGCGTATGCTGGTGTAGTCTAGCTTAATGAATGAACACTCTCCCAGCTGAAATACATCATCAGGAAAGAGACTGCTGCCACCCTCGTCTGCTGCCTCCCCTCTCCCTCATTCCCTTCACCCTGTGTCTCTCTCTTTCCCTACACCCTGTCTTCCTCATTCCTTAAATTATATCTCATTCATTCCCTACACCCTGTGTCTCTCATTCCCCACACCCTATCTCCTTCCTTCCCTACACCCTGGCTCCCTCCTTCCCACTAGTTTGTTGTTTACTATTCTGGAACCATCAAGAGAGTGCTGCCAAAGGTTATGGTTATAATTATTTTAACATTTGTATACCTTTGACGACCAGCGACATTAGTCAGAGGGCGCTAGATGTTTTAAACATTAAACAAGTTCCTCTGTCTGCCATGCATATGTATTGATGCAGTTGATTCAAGGAATGTTTGAACACGACCTTTTTACAGAATGGTTGTTTGCTTTATAAAATGTAATCATTGTCTTGTGTGTAATATGTTTAGTTTGAATATCTTTGAGCGGTGGAAAAATAGATGTACGACCATGGTTATGATCAAGGTTATAGATTATTTGTATTGTACTTTCCTGTATCAGATTGGTTTCTGGGTCTTGATTGACATGTATCTCGCAACTATATTACATATATCAATCATTGAGTGATTGAGATAATGTTCGTAACGCTTGATAGTCGACAACATGCATACTGTTACATACAAATTTTTTATTTTCACGGATTAATTAATTATGATTCCAAGAAATGTTGTATGTGTCACCTGCTCATTGTTCCATTTGAAATATAATCTATATGTGTTCTAGTTTGCCTTTTATTTGTACACGTCATGACAGTTGTCTTGTTCACATTAAGCGATACTTTATTCACCCTAAACCATAGGTCTTATATTTCTAGATCGCTGTTAACTACTGTTATAATATCATCAATGTTACTAGCCGAATAAAAATGATAGTATCATATACAAATATAATACTATGAAGCAATATGTAATGCATGTACAAAATAAACAGTAGAGGGCCAAGTATCAATCCTTGTGGGACTGATTTCCTGATTTCCTTTTATTTTGAATTGCTGTTTTTATAGCATGTGGTTCAATAGCTTCCTATCCAGTCCAGAGCCAAAATTTATTTCATAACATTGCAATTAATTGAATATTATGTTGTGGTCAATACCGTCAAACATTTCGTTAGATCAGTAAAGACCCCATCATGCTCTGCATATATATATATATATATATATATATATATATATATATATATATATATGTGTGTGTGTGTGTGTGTGTGTATATATACATATATATGTATATATATATATATATATATATATATATATATATATATATATATATATATATATAATACATATATATATATATGTATATACACACACACATATATATATATGTGTGTGTATACATAATGTATATATATATATATATATACATAGGGGATATAATATAATAATATATATATATATATATATATATATATATATATATAACTTTTTTTATAACTGTTTTCAAAACATCGAAGACGGAATAAGGCCATTTTAGGCTGCTACATTCGCCTCCGGGGCAAACCCGCGCGGCGCGAGCGGTGAAATGTTGCGCTGACAAATGGTCGATTTTTTAGACCAAAAAGGATCCAAAGTCAGTAAACATTTGAATCTAGAAAGTTCTTCGACACAAACGTCCGCCATCTTGTTGTTTACTTCTGCTCCGGCGGGAAGATGACGCGGTTTTTGAAAGCCTGGTTCAGATTCGCTGGACCAGTCCCACCCACATGTTTATTTCTCCTAGGTTGGGCAAGAACAGAGCTCTCTATTGATGCCACATATGCAGGGGTCGGACCTTTATGAATGGATGCGTAAATTCGTTATGGAAGGCGTAGTAAACCACCCACATTTGGGCATCAACTTTGTCACACGTTTTGTCCGCCCGCGTGTAGCTAGCTGTCATTCAATCTGCTCACGAATAAATATACACCATCTTGAAAAATCTGTCAGCTATCAGATGACCCCAAAGGTGCGCGGGTCGGTTACTGGTTACGCAAACTAAGCATGTTTTTATTCAGGAAGGTGTCTCTACACCATCTCTAGGTCTATGCAAAATTGCAGGACAATTGGAGCATTATAAATGTGTGATTGCTATGGTAATGTTCCACGATATCACTTTTTACGATCGATCATTTTAAAAGCTCATTTTCTCGGAAGTGACATTCTACAAACTGATGCACTTGAAGTGGAATATCTTCGCCCATACATAAGATAGAGTGTTCGTCTTGGTATCATGTTAAAGCTCTTCATCTCCTCTAATTGAATCAATAATAATATGGAATTGTCAACTTGCCTATAAAAGCCTGGTTTTGGCATGCCGCGTCACATATTTAAACTGGTTGCGGAGGAGTGCGCGCCCAACGCATTGTCCGGTTTAAAGCGCGAGCGGCTGACGTCAACGACAACTAGTGAATCGCCCAACCGTGTAACGTTGGTCGCTGTTTCTCTTCGTTCGAAACACAGTTAACACGTTTTCTGTGAATAATCGTTAACGACACAACACAGAGTGGTACACATGGTTCGTTGTTGTTGTAAGTAAGACTTTGTTTTACGTTAAAATAGTTGTTTACATATTATTTACGTATTGCCGAAAACGGCAACGGCCAATGGCAATGCTAATCGGCAGTAACAATCACAACGTCCACGGCATTGACCACGGCAACAGCAGATCTTGAAGAACAATACCAGTGAAGATTGAACAGCAACAGCGTACACCGCTGGTTTGGTTACTTTTACTAAAGTGTTCCTCAGAATATCCCAGTGTTTTTTTTAATTTTAATTAGTGTAGCAACGTATATAGTCACACAATTGTGTGCTTATGTCAAGTTATGAATGAAACACAAATAAATCGTGTGTCAAAATGTCTATATGCCGCTCTAACAAAATACTAACATATTACTTTCATAATATAGCATAATTATAAATGTGTACCTCATAGGTGTCCAATATCGTACAAATAATCTGCTTGAAAAAAATTAGGAAAGGAACACCTGCAAAATATATCGAACAAATCCCAATATTGTTAATGGCAACTGCGACAAACAACTGTGCGTTCTATTTTCGCTGTATACCTGACGCATCACTGTGAATCAGGCAATATATGAACAACTAAAAAACGAAGACTATTATAGTGACGAAGGTGACGATGGAGATACAAATAATTATAACTGTTTTGTTTTATGAATGCCTGCGCTGGTGTGGGAATAGCCTTGGCTTTATATACATCCTTGCCAATAATTGTCGCGAAAGCTAGCTCGTTTGTGGGCATGAGTCTTGTTTCTTTCCTTGCTAAGGTGGAACGTCGAATGACCAGTGAAACAAATGCAGTCACGCTTGATTGCACACATGCATTTGACATTATCGTGTTGATCCGAAAAGTTCCACTGAGCTTTCGGCATCCAGTTGTGCTCTCTGCTATCCGTTTACACAATAAATATATATAATCTATAGTTTGAATATCATCGCCTTAATTCGGGTTGCAAATTAGTGCAAACGGCAGACGAGATGGCGTGGTAGTTGCAGTGGTGCGGATCGTATTGTTTTATATAGCTGATGTATGTATGTGAAGATTTTATTTGTTATATTGTATGTTGTGCTTATGTTACAATAAAGTATTTAGCGATATTCTTAGCAAGTTTGTTTTGCTGTGCTTGGGGTTATACTCACTTTTAAGACAGTTGGCTGATCATTTCCATTTTAGAATGAATAAAGCATATTTCGTTTCATCTGATGAAGGCGGTGATAGTGCTGCCGATAAAATAATATGAAAATATATATATGCGCATATATATATATATATATATATATATATATATATATATATATATATATATATATACCCGATTGAGCCGTCAGTTCATATATGTATGTGGGTATATATATATATATATATATATATATATATATATATACATATATGAACTGACGGCTCAATCGGGTTGTTGCCTCCTTTCACGCGTACGAAACGATCATTCTGCAATCCTTCAAGGAAAACGAAACTATTGTAAACTCACGGAATTCTATGTTTTAATATGTAATGCAGCGATGTAATGACAGATTACCTTGCATACTAATATGATATTTATTGATGTTGTCATCTCCCGTCACACATACAACCGACGTTGACCGACTCTCAGGTAGGCCCCTATACACACTCAGTTCCATTACTTGACAGCGACCACCGCAAAACTCGACCTAATGAAGTTCACTTGAGACGCCCACTTCACGCAGTTCGGGGTGACTCAAGACTACGCCCCAGGTAACCACGCGACATGTTCCCCACTGTGTTGAACTTGAAAAATGTCAGCGAACAACGAGAGACGGAATTATGGCGGTAGAACACCCCAAGCGCAAACCGCCGATGCGAAATGAAGCGCAGGCGCAACACAGCCTTTCACACGGATAGTTGGCGATGATGCCACATCGAGACTTGACAGACTTACGTCAGACATTGAGCATATCCTTGACGCTACAAAATTGTGTCACGCTGTTCCCGCAATGACGAAGAAGCCGGCCGCCAAATTACGATCGCCTTCCGTACTGGCGGATCGGCGGCACTGTGGCACAGTGCGGTGGTATGCATCTCGATGATCTATATCTGCTTTCTGATGCCTGTACAATAACACAGGCATAAACAGATGCGCACCACTGGTATTTGCAAGATGGCGTCTATTTGGGCACGTACTCATCATGCTATATCGTCGGCGTTGAACCTGCAGTGCGACACGTGTACGTCGCTGATATATATATATATATATATATATATATATATGTATTGTTTCTTGACTACAGAAGGGGCCTGCAAGTCAAGTCAACCATACGGCCATGGACCTGTGGCTCCGACCACTGAAAACTGTCTTCTGGGTCGTTCTGCTTTATTGTACGTATGAAACTGCTGCCGAAAGTTACTGCTACTACTAGTATTACTACTACTTCTAATTATACTACTATTACTACTACAACAACAACAACTATTACTACTACTACTACTACTACTACTACTACTACTAGCTAACATGCTCTACCACTGCTATACTACTCTACTACTACTATATACTCTACTCGACTACTACTACTACTACTACTACTACTACTACTACTATTACTACTACTACTACTACTACTACTATTACTACTACTACTACTACTACTACTACTACTACTACTACTACTACTACTACTACTACTACTACTACTAATACTATATGACTACTACTACTGTTATTACTCTACTATTATTATTCTACCTATCCTTTTTTCGTATCAGGCTGGTATCAATAGGGTAGCCTTGAGCAATCCGTGAAATCCAAAACGGCCGCCATGATGGCCGTCGGTGCCCATAGAAAAAGCATCTTTTAACCAGTGAGGCTAGAATAGCGAGTCATGCCATAAGTTCAGCTAACTTTATCATGATTAATCAATTGTATACGGCATTTCTTTATTGTGACGTTAAGAATAATGTCGAGTTAAAGATGCTACACAGGAAAATAGTAAGTTCGGAAGTAAATAAAAAAATTAGGGCGATATTAGGCTTAACATGAGATTTATAGTTATTTTTATATGAGTTTTGAATTATGTAATTTAAACAGATGTGAAGTAAACATTATGGTGATGAAGTTCAAGTAACCTCAAGTAATTAATTAATTATGATTATGCAATGGTGAGATTGTGTTTCAAAAACGAAACCTTAAGTTAGCAGTTCAAGGTACACCACCGATCGAGATGTCCACTGCCTGTTTGATATACAATTAATATTCTTCTCTAAGAAGCATATATGGATGCGACTGAGTCCATTTGCCTTGCAAGAACACAACTTGGTGGTGTCGCATGACGTTTTGCTTCTTCGGCGGCATTTTATGCGTTTGGAGACGGTCAGCTGGAACTAGAGGAGTGTCAGAAATACACTAGTTAAGAAGAGCGCTACCATCTGGACGGTACAACCCATCTTCCGTTAACTTGAGGACAGATGCTGACTTGACTACGGCCTAATGAACCCCTCAATTAGTGAGTTCAAACCTACTAAATGGGAGAAAACGAAGAAAGAAAATGGAATCGAAAAGACAAAAGCAATAGAGAAGAGATTCAAGGATAAATGCGACGAATGGATTATATATGTACTTTTGCAGTTAGCTTGTCTTAAAAAGATAGCCGCTAAGCTTCACGCCTGGGAAGCGCGATATCGCAAAGATTGCCTAACCTTTTTCAGTGGCCTGTCTCCCCGGAGTAATGCCAGTAAATAAATATAAAATGATCCCTTTCGTGGTCATAGAGTACCTTTGTCAGGCTGACTCTGCCAAAATGGTAAAGCGCTATGTGGGAAACTGGTGAGATGATTCGATTTGTGAGTAGGTGAGGACCTGGCTGTTGGTCGGTGATCTGCATCCATGATACTACTATTGCCACCTTGTAGATGGTCACGGATGATGACAGGAGGCAACCCTTGGTGTGGTGACAAAACGTTTTAGAAGGGTGTTCAGAGATGGAATACCAGTGGATGTACAACACCAACATCACCAAGAGATCGCATATGAAGCAGAACTAGCTCTCTCCATGTGTTACTCGGTAAACTCTTCCACCATGAACCACCATGTCTTCCTTCTCACTTCACCGGAAATGTCATCATAAGTAAAATCAGCTCGCAAAGCATTTCGAAAACAAAGCACATTACCACACACATGCACGACTATCGCAGTAGCTGTTCGCGTGATGTGTTGCTGTGTGTCAAGCTATGGAAAATATACATCTAATTCTGTTATGAGTGACGACGATCCTATACAGTAGAATGAACTGTTCAAGTTATTGTCACATACGATGATGACAAGCTAGACAGTGTCAATGGGTTAAGGTTAACTCACAACATAAATTATTAAGTCTTACTCCCGCCACTATAACTGATATAATCTAACCATTGATAGTTATTTCTTATAGCGCCAGCTGCCACGTCTTATATTAGTCAAGGATACGACCCTCTTGATATCCGCCTGATATTCGTCTTACATATTCCCAGGATATATAATCCAATGATACAAGAAATATCAGCCATTCAGGGGTGGGATAAGGTAATCAAGTTCCTATGTATTCAAGTAAAACAAATACTGTACTTAGACTTGTACTTGCCATTTTGTTGAGTGCAAAGTGCTGGTCCGTCAAAGTACTTAGACTTGGCAAGTACATTTTATATGTACATGTTATGTATTTATTGCTAAGATGTTGGCTCTATCTCAAGGATTCATTAACATGGCTGTGTTGAACTGACACTAACTACTAGTGCACTTGTTTTGTAGATATCTACATTATACCTAATTCCCTTGCCATAAGATAAAGACTGAACAACATTGATAGTCAACTGTACATTGCAATTTGCTAAGAACCTGAAAGGACACTGCACACATCTAACTGGCCAGGCTGTCCATGCAAGTTGAATAACTCTTCAGTATTACGGAAAATGTCTTTAACACAGAGAACCCAGACACTTCTAGATAAACTGATGTTAAATTTGATCGCATCATGCTTATTCGGTGCAACTAGAAGTAACCGACTTAACATCTCAACAGTTGGCCCAAAATGCCCGTATTTGATGCGTGAAATTATTAATACATGCATAATATAGCTGTTTTTGTGATTTACAAAACGTAAATGTAGTGCTTTCAATGTACTATCCTCTACATCTTGAACAAAATGTTCTTGTACTGACAATATGCTTAGACGCATACTTGTACTTAGACGGCGCTCAGTTGAAAGTATATCTTGCATACAAGACGTTTTCTAGACAAGGAACCCCTGGTCTGGAAAACTATTCAATATATTAAAATTATAATTGTTTACATGACATTAGCATCCGTGGCCCGATTGCATTGTCTTGTCTGCACTTTGTGAAGGTCAAAGTTGTTGTGATATATACATTTGTTGGATACACTATGCATTCGTATGATGGAAATAGTCCTGCGTAGCGTAATATTTATTTACGAATCACTTAAATACATTTTGAAAAGTCACCTGAAATATTCCGTAAGAGTGCGTTACAGAATGGATTTTCCCTAACTTTCTAAGAGCAAATCAATTTAGGGAAAATGTCCAGTGCTGTTCTTGATTTTGTTCCACTTAAACATGTTGTTGTCAAATGTATTAATCATTGTGTACAAAGTGGAATCCATTTTTAGACTTTTGAAGTAAAATTTCTCGGGGATCTTTGCAAACGTTGTCATTCGTCGAAGTTAAGACAAAGTTTTATTCTTAAATAAGGGCATATTGAAAGATTCATTCTAATAACTATATTGTAAAACTCCGAACTTTAGAAAGTAACACTGATCCCATTTCCGTGAATATTATTAATGCCGACAATTATATATGACGTTTTATTGTAGATATTTGTCCGATGGTGAGATCTGCGGACGGTAAGTGTATAATTGTGCCAGCAGTCCCAATGTTTCATAAAGGAACACAATTCACGCATTGTTTGCTCATCTTCCTGCAAGTGTTTAATTCAATGATCAGGTATTTTAAAATGAAAACGTGATGGTATTTAGACAAAGTTCTGTTTGTAATGTATCTATAGCTTTTGAATAGGTACATTGTTTTGTGTTGGCATACATGACAGGATAAGTATTTATTTTCATGTTGTCAAATGATTGTTTGACTGCTTTTGAAACTTTGTGATAACACGTTTCAGCTTGATTATGTAGTTATAGCTATTGTCGTTATCATGACGACACTCAACATGTGTCTTACTTTAGTAGCACTTAATTGTTACCTGGGTTCTTGTTGTCACATGTCACATGAGACATCAATAGCTTTACATTCTATTTCATACTACTACTTTGTATTATTGTCATACTATGTATTCATGTTACATCGTTGTCTTCGATTACAGTCAATTGGATATTATGTAATCAATGTTAAACTAACATGTATATATATATATATATATATATATATATATATATATATATATATATAAAATGTCTCCAGTTATACATTGGGACAAATTACATTTCAATATATTTGAAGATAGTTACTTGCATATGAAAGTATATATGTTGAACTTCCAGGAACAATCGTTCTTCTCATCCAATCTAGCCTTGTTTTATTGCACCAACCTGACATACCATGATGATTTTCCGTGTTGATTCCAATGTATCCGTTATCCGCCTCCTTGTCGTACTAAATATACGTGGATATATTAAAAATAATAATTAATATATGTAAAATACGCGTAATGCAAGTTGATATCATGATTATGAAATATGTAGAACTGATTCAGGCTCAGAATAGTTTAAACATAAAATAACGCTTTTGCAAAATGTGAGTTTGTAGGAAAATGTGTAGTTGCAAAAGTTGCTCGTATTCCCAAAAAAAAAACATGTTGACAAGTATCGACAAAACATGTTGTAGCTTGCATGGTTTCCATAAAGGACGTCCGTGGATAACGAAGCATACAAAACTTTCTGATTGATTTTGGGCCTAGATAAATAGGTAATACCTTGGTATGATTGTTATTAAAATGGTTCAGACATTTGTGTTAAAAACATGTGGAATGATTGGAATTGTGTGTTCGTTCAATTATCAACAATGATACAAAACACAATACATTTTATCTCTTAATATTTATTTTGACATCTGGAGCATTTATGGAAACATCAACAACTGAAATATCTTGATGAAGTAGGGTAGTTATCATGACAAATTAAAGTGTACACTGCAGCATGCGGATAACAAAGAATACATATGGTGCAATAATTTCTTATCATTGATCTATTGAAAGATAATGTTAAACATAAGATTACCTGAACACATATTCAACATGTTACAAGGTAATGCAGAACATTTGTAAAGTTTCATAGCACTGTAGTACGTATTCATGTTTCAGCAATCACTTTTGCTGATAATATAGAATACAAAATAGTGTTGTGCATTCTGGCAGCATTTAAACCTTAAATAGGGATACAACTGTCGTGTTTTTACAAGACCACACTCTTGTCGTATATGACAGAAGAAATTGCAGTGGTCTGGTCATTCGTTGTTTCGCAAAATGAGTCTAGTTAACTTGGTTAACATTGAATATAAATAACGCAGCATACAAGACTGTCAGTTCAGGTGAGATACGATGAGATCACTGCATCCATGGACATTGCCTGAATACATATTATGACCTGCCCATTGGACCAGGAGGGGTTAATGTTGTCATGTTATCTTTACCAATTACACTTAGATCATCATGACGTGGTCCTACTGTAACACTCCAAGACAATGAAACAGTTTACGCAGCCCCACATCTCCCTTACAAAAATTACTTTGCGCGGTTTCGAAGTATTGCCATTACGCAGATAGGTCGAACATGACCGTGTACAATTGGAAACGGATTCACGATTTTGCTGTTCCTGTACTGACTTGCTTGATCCAACCAATGATGACCTTTATGATACAACGTTGCGCTATTTCATATGACTGCAGCGCGGGGCTCGTGTGTTTCATGTGCACCGTTAACTCCCTATTCACAGAGATTTAACCGAATATTGGTGTAAATGTTCACGTCAAGTACGCTATATTAAAGGCTACGTTAACACGTCTTGACAACATGTTGCCAACTTAAAATGTATGACGATTAACATGAATATGACATCTGCAACTGTTTTTCTTGTTAATGCAAGACAATTATTGATTGTTGTAGATTGTGATAGAATACCTTAATTTACGTGGAGCGACAGTAGTATTGTGTGTATTGCAGCTACCCAGTTAAACTTAAATTGAAATATGCCAACGTCAAAGAAAACATGTGTTAAACATGTATGTGTATAAACTCGTACATTTGATAAGATATTTAGATAAATTGCCTATGTATAACATAATGTGCAGCATTTTGTGTAAGTGTTTATACCAAGTACTGAATTAACACGTCTTTCGTCTGAAGAAATACATCATTTTACATTGCAGACTGCTACAGCACCCCATGCATGAATGGAGGGAGTTGCGATGCTAAGCCTAGTGGATATATTTGCCGTTGCTACGATGGCTATACTGGTCTCATATGTGAATCAAGTATGTTCAAACATACATTGAAAGGCGCCTAGTTATACAGAATGCCCCTAATGGAGTGGTCACCTAATGTCATTATTTCAATGTTGCTTTCTTATCTGAATTACGACTGCGATCAGTATATTGCAGGGCTTGTGCTGTAGCATTGGCCATGAAAACTAAAACAGGGACCACACATCATGCCCAGTCTACAGCAATATAATATATATATATATATATATATATATATATATATATATATATATATATATATATATATTATATTATATATATATATATATATATATAATATATATATATACATACAATATCATAAATATCATACATATATATATATATATATATATATATATATATATATATATATATATATATATATTATGACATGAAGGATAACCATTCAAATTGCGTCTTTTAAACGATTTGTTTTGCTGAAAAATGAAATCAATAGCGATACCAGACGTTGTGTAATCAGGATATGTTCAACTAGCGTGTATTAATATATAAAATGTTGAAATTGCCCTGAAATTGAGCTGATAATGTTGATATTATATCATATGCAATAATACATGTATGATTGTTTTGTTTTACCGAATGGTAAGTTTCAAATTGTAACTATCGAAAACAAACTGCAACCCTGTCGCACACGCAACTCAGAAACCAGGCACGTGGTGTCTTTGTTAAAACAAGGGACATCCCAGGCCTTCGTTTCAAATTCAATTAACAAATTAATAATATCGTGATATGTAACTAACTTACTACAATGCATGTTATTAATTTTCACAAACATAATCAACTTTGACCCAAAAATATACGTCACCCTGTCCGGGTGACGTATGTTTTTGCAAAATCTTGCGTCGTTTAACTTCACACTTTATATTGAAATCATGAACTACGTAAAATATATACATATCGAGAGAAACGGTCTTATATATTTACAAAAAGTCCCTAGACGCATTTGTCAACGCTGTGGGATAATAATAATATATGCGCATATATATATATATATATTATATATATATATATATATATATATATATATATATATATATATATATATATATATATATATATATATATATATAAAGTTGTTTGCTTTTCGGGACACCACAGATTGCGTATGGAGACATTTGGTTTTATTTCCCTTTTTTGTAGCTTACTTTAGACCAAATAATTTACGTAATTTAAGTAGTAGTGGCTACTTTCAATGCTGACTAACTCTATGTCACAAATGGCCGTCAACACAATGATCTTTTTAACAAAACGTACACTGGAGAGTATAAAACACAGGTTACTTACACTGTTCTAAGCTGATTTGTGCGATTCTGTAACCAATTCTAAGTTACACACACACATACACACACATACACACACAGACACACACAAACACACACACAAACACACACACACACACACACACACACACACACAAACACACACACACAGATATATATATATATATATATATATATATATATATATATATATATATATATATATATATATATATATATATATATATATATATATATCGGCCACTGAGTGCAAAAGTAAATATATCAACTGTCAGCAAAATGCAAATCACGTGACTTTGCTACGCCATAATCCGTGACAGTGATGTAAAAAAACGTATTGGCGACATTTTAAGCGACTCTTCAAAGTAATCACCAGTCGAAACTTAACGAACAGTCCTTGCTGGACACTGATTAGTTTCCATCCAATGCGCATGAGCAGAAAGGTCACCCGGATATTAGTCAACTTTATTCATTGTCATTGAACTATAGAGGATACGCAACAGGCAATACCATATATATATATATATATATATATATATATATATATATATATATATATATATATATATATATATATATATATATAATTTGCTAGATTATAATAAGTAATGTGGTTACATCATATTTGTTTTAATTGCAACGTAGTATGACAGCATCTGTTTACTAAGACCCACTCAGAACACCAATAATATGCAGTCTTTGTCGCGTGTCCGCCATCTGTTGGCACTACAACTGCGGTTGCGGTCGGCTGTTGACAGGGGGCCCTTTAGCATGATTGATCGAGTGCTGTTCTCCCTTTGCGAAATGTCGTCAATGGTTGGAAATATCGCCTTTTCTTTGGATTAATGCAAAAGAAAATGCATATAATCTAAACTTTTTTTATTACGAATGCGATTCACAAATGACTTGGTACATCTATCGCACCTTCTCAAAGAAAACGACGGGGTAGATCAGAATCAAAGTTGCTCAAACTCTAGTGGGACTAACGCTCGTTTAGATAGCATAATTTATATGCGTGTGGCTATTGCATTTCTGATATTGTTATTATGTTTAGAATACACTATTTGATACACCAAATTGATGATTATATCGGTACAAAACGAGATCTCAAAATTAAATATATGACATTATGTGTGTACTTTGTGTAGGAGAAAGTCCCTAACGCGCACCGCCTAAGCATTATATGCTATTATTTTGAAAGTTAGTTATCACAAAATCGATGTATTTGCACTATTAGACGCGGTAACATTAATCAATCACTATACATACAGTAAACGTCATAATATCCATAAAATAAAACAGTATTGCATTAAGTAAAAATAAAACAAATGGGGTGGTTTGAGGACGTTTACCCCCAAAGTGCCCCACCGCCTCTCCCCAAAGCGTCCACTTCGTGTCACGGTCATCTAATGCCGGCAGTTGCATAAGCAATCCAACAAAAATGTAGACCAGGCTAAAGAATTATTGTTACATGCTGGTAAAAATAAATGCGGATGACATTACAGTATGGTAACTTCTGTTCAGTCCATTCATGTCAAACAATTACATTATTTTACGATATAATAAAAACAAAACAACACGTAATTAGGCCTGTTATAACAATAACACATTACTACAATTGACTCACAGTTGATTGTTAACCTACCCTGATAGTCAACAGTCAACCATACTGTGAAGTCCTACTGCATGCAAAGGTCGCATGCGCATTTTCTATTTCCACACGTTTTATGATGTTTTTCTCGAAGATTGTCTTTGTAAGGAGATGAAGTGAGATGTTCTGCAGACTGGGTGCGTCGTTTACCCTGCCTGGGCCCAGCATTGGGGAGTGGTGATGTGCCGTTAATGAAAATGTCTACTGGCATCATCGTAACGCGGCCAGTCGACGTTGAGGCAACTGCCTCAGGCAGCGTCGAACTTTCGGATATGTTAGTCGCTTCAACATGGGCACTGCTGGGAAGAACCTCATATGCGGAAATGTCATTTTGCTACCGGCTGCGGGACGCTGCTTGCTTGCTGCCTCTTCGCGGTCCCTTATCAACGATGGCGCAAAATCTGCATCCATAAACACTGCAGGGCTGAATGGCCACAGTCCACAATTTGAGAACCCTGACACTGCTTTGTCGATCGTGCTAACCCTTATGTATGCTGCTTAAAAGAGGGCCGCAAAGTCATGGAAAGTGATTCTTTTTCCAGCGTTGCTAGTCATCCAATAGTCGCATGCCTGTCTGTAGTACTCCTTGAGCGGTCCGAGGTAGCACTTGTCGAGCGGCTGGAGTCGATGAGTAGTGTCTGGTGGAAAGGAGACGAGTTCGAAGCCATTCGCCCTGGCGAGTTCCACTGCTTCGAACGACTTGTGGCTGATATGTCCGTCAACAAAGAGTACGACGTGTTTGGCAGGCGTCGGTTTGACCGCTTCAACACTGATTCAACCACTGCACAAATGTCTGTCCACCAATTATCTTTCACCACTCCCACGGTTACAGGCAGACAGCCAACGAGCAAGTGCTCATTCATTTTCGTCCTCGAGTATTGAATTGAATTGAATTTAAATTTATTTCAACAACACCAACTACTACTACTACTACTACTACTACTACTACTACTACTACTACTACTACTACTAATACTACTACTACTACTACTACTACTACTACTACTACTACTACTACTACTACTACTACTACTACTACTACTACATTATAAATACAAAGTGTTGAAAAAAGGGTAAAAGATGTACAATACTTATCATGTTTATCCTTATAATTTCTTCATTTCATTCATAAAGCATCTGAACAGTGCAGTAGAAGGTGCGAAAACACTATTTATGTGTGTAACCATACAACATTAAATAAAAAATACATTTATTGAAACAAAAAAACTGTTACAACAATAAACTGAATATTTAATTTTGTTATTTAATTTATGTTAGCAAATATGGTCTAGGACCCCAACACATAACTATTCAACAGTCTATGTGTATAACTCTTTTTGAAATTATGACATTTTTACAACTAATCAGTGAATTATCGAGGGAGTTCCAAAGTTTAACTCTAGTAACAGAAATACACATACATTTTAAGTTAGTACGTACATAGATTTGCTTGAACTTACATTTATGCCTGGATGAATATCGTGAGTCATGTATTTTGAACAATTGTTGTACATTCATTGGTAATATATAACTATATCCCTTAAACATAATTATAGCTGTTTGTAGCTTTACAAGATATGGTAATTTAAGAATATGTACACTGTGAAAGACTAACTTTGTGTGATCAAGTTTTTTGGCACCACAAATTTATCTTATAAACCTTTTCTATAATAACACTAAACAATGAATATTTGTAGCATATGTGTTACCCCATAGTTTAGCACAATACATAATATAAGGCATAAAAAGAGAATAGTACAAAATATGCATACCATGTTTGTTAATCAACGAACTGGCTCTATACATAATAGCACAGCATTTTGACAGTTTAGATGTTACAGATAAAATGTGACTTTTCCAGTTTAATTTGCAATCAATTTATGTCGTGGAATTTACTCTATTGATGTTCTCCTTATTTATTCTAACACAAATATCTACAATTATTCTGCGATTACCAAAAATCATGTAATTTGTTTTTGTATTTGTATTTAGAGAAAATCTATTAACATAAAACCACATCTGCAGTTGTTCTAATCCACCATTTATCATCCGAACAAGTTCATTTAAGTCTCTATCACAACATAATAGATTTGTATCATCAGCAAATAAAATATATATGAACACTTGTGAGACATTACAGATGTCATTGATATACATGATAACTAATTTTGGTCCCAAAATGGAACCCTGACAAACTGTTTTCTATTTTCTAAATAACTCTGAACCCAGTCCTGTGCGACACCACGCAAACCATAGAAATGCAGTTTGTTTACACAGCATATCATGATCAACTGTATCAGAGGCCTTTTTAGGTCAATAAATATTCCAACAGTGTACTTATTTTCTTCTAATGAAGTTGTAATGTCTTCTACCAAATCTAAAAGCGCCTCAGTTGTTGACATGCTAGATCTAAATCCATACTGACTTGGACTGAGTATGTTACATTTATTAAGGAACATGTCCATTCTGTTTTTATAATATTATAGTTTCTCCAGGATTTTTGAGAATTGTGGTAATACAGATATTGGCCTGTAATTTGTAAAAAACATGTTTTTCTCCAGACTTATATAATGGAATAACTTGAAATGAAACAATACATATATGAGCAAATGGCTTAACTATTTTGGAAATTACCAACTTAAGCAGGCTCATGCTAATGTCACTGAAATAAGTTGATCTTTTATTTTTACAATTTTGAACAGTTCTAATAATGTATAAGTCATCAATATGATCTATCTAGAAAGATAGTATGTTCAATGTTTTCTTCTAATAATCATAAATAATTGTATCCTTTTTAGGTAAAGGGATATTTTTTGTTAAGTTGGGGCCAACATTTGTGAAGAAGTTATTAAATCCATTAGCAATAACATCTTTCTTTGAAATGATGTTGGCTTATTTTACGTTTATTAATTACTTCATTGAGTATTTTCTAGATATCTTTAACATTTGCTTTTTGTTTTTCTAACAACGAGCTATAATAGTGTTTCTTTAATTCTTAACATATATGTTTTTTCAATTCTTAATATATATGTAAATTTTTTTACGTTTTGTATTTTGTTTCTGCTTCTGCATATCTCAGTACAATGAATGCTTTATATAACCTATTTGTCTTTGTACAAACACGCTTTAAACCGTTGGTGAGCCAGGGTTTTTATTTCTCAAAGCTTTTTTGGTGCAAAATTGGTAAATGATCACTAATGTCATTGAACATGATACCACTAGTTAGGTTGAAGCGTAATTCATTTGTGAATATGTTATCTATTAGTGTAGTTGAGTTATATGTGATCCTGGTAGGCTTATCAATTAGCGAATAAAGACCTAAACTATATATTGTGTCTAGAAACTGTTTATATTATTATGGGTCTCATGTTTTAATAAATGTATGTTAAATGTCACCACACAAATATTGTTTTAATAGATTTAACATCACTTGAGTTATCTTCTAAATTTTCACAAAATATATCTATCAGTGATCCTAGTGTTCTGTAAATACAACTAACTACAACATTTGTGTGGTTCTTTATGGTTAATTCTATAGTAACACATTCAAGACTATTTTCTACTACAAAAGATTTACTTTCTGCCAGTGTGCCTGATAAGTTCTTGTTTGTGTATATAGCAACACTACCCCCCTCTTCCGGTACCCCTTGTGATATGAAATGCTTCATAATTGTTTATACTAAAGTCACTAATTAAGTTTTGTTATATCCATGTTTCAGTTATAGCAATTATATCAAAGTTTACGTTTAGTTCTAAAATATAGTCTTTAATCTTGTGAATTTTGTAGGCTTCTGGCATTAAAATGTATAAACGACAATCCATTAACCCCAACAATTTCCTCATTTAATTGTAAGTCAGTATAATACTTACATTTTGATATTTTATTGTAGACATTTTTACATGAGTAATTGAAGGAATTTAAATTAAATTGTGAACATTTATCCATCAATTTATAATGGTCATAGGTATCTCCAACATAATAATTTTCATAAACAAGTTCATCATCACTGATTTCCTGAAAGGGAAATACTTCACCACCTGATATACAAAGATATTTATGCGGTTGACCTGATTTACACAGTTCACACTTGTCCATAAGCACTCAGTTCGGCATCTGTAGTAATATTTACCGAGTCCATTTTTTTACCATAACCTTCCCAGCAACTGTCCAGCAGTCCATGATCCAATGTCCTTGAGCGATATGCAGGAGCACCACGGGATGCAGTCAGATGTTCGTTTACGAAGACCCTCCTGTGACCATCTTTGTGTCAGGTTTTCATGTTGAACCTTGCCGTGTATACTCACGTTCTCTCTATTGAATCTGATGATGATGTTTCGTTGTCTGGCTTTCCCATTACTGTCCACCTTGGGCCAAGGCGATGGCTCCTTTCGACTTGGTCTCTGGACACTGGCACAACCATGTCATTGCTGATGATTTGTAAGATTTTCTCAGTTGTGTCTTCGACTTCGTTGTCCGTTTCCGGAATTCCACTGAACCCGAGGTTCGAGCGCCGCGAGTACTGCTCTACCATGTCAGAATCAAGCTCCATTGTTGCCTCTTTCCTTCCAAGATGTTTTGATATTTTCATCGCGCCCTCTCAGACTTTCTGTTAGCGCAGAGATTCGTTTTGTCAGGTAATCGAGCTTCTCGACCAGTTCTTGTGGGTACATAGCCTTTGTTTAGCTTCGCTGCTACACGAGCGTCACCAACTAGTTCAATGATTGTCATGGCCAATGTGTCCGTGTCAACGATTGGGATCTCATTCCGGTCCTCCCTCCTTTCATTCGATTTATGTTTGTTTTATGGGAGGGCATGGTCGTGGTGGCGTGAAACAGTGGGCGATAATGTGATAATCTTAGTTTATTGAACAAGTGCAGGTGCTCGTTGGAAATTTCTTACCAGTTTTATGGTTAACAGTACATGTCACCACTTCCTAGGTTGAATTTATTTTCAGTCGATCGGCATTAATGTCTTAATCCATAGTTTTTGTATTTTTTTTTCGTGGTAAATCCGTGATCGATTTTGGAAAACATCTGTTGCATGGCGCCAACTAATAACTAAGATCACAAATGGTGCAAGATAACATCCACTTGCATTCATGCTGTATATGATAGTGACAATTGTTCCCCTTTCACCGCCCGTCACTTTTCCAACCTGTTTCAAACCCTGTTTTTCGATGATTCTCCCAGGTTTGTGTACAACCGTTGAGCCGCTTTCATCCATGTTCCAGATTTGTCACCATCTATTGGCTCAATGCTCCCAAGAACCGACCTCCATATCTCGAAAAATATATCGACTTGTGCCTTATTGAATCCCACTGACCGACCAGCCATATTTTTTTTAATCAAAGGTGTGTGTGACGCCTTTGTACTCAGCCACTTGGAAGGCCATTTGTCGGAATTCGGTAGTTGTTAACCCGTAAAACCTTTGCTGCATACCCAGTGTATGGTTGGCAATAATATCTTCAATGTCGGTGTCTAGGATCTGGCGAAATCTCCCTAGAAGTTGCCGACATGGCGCTCGAACCTGTAGGAGAGAGCCGAATTTGTATGGATAACTTCACATAAGCCTTGTTATAAGAGTTTGAAACAACACAGTATTACGGTAATACCATACAATGACAATTGAAATTAAGCTATGTGGCCTGTTTAAAAAAAAACACGTATATTTTACTGTAATTGTAATTATTATTGTCATGATGACAACAGTTGCCATCATGACAAACATTAATCGGACATTTTCTTATTTCCGATAATTGTTTGTTAAATTACATAAATATTACCTGGCCTTTATAGTGTCTTTGAAGGGTTCGCCTAGGAATTACATATTGCCGTTCAACGCTTCTATATGGTTCGCCATGTTGAAGGGCAAAGAGGGCCTCCTAATTTACCTCTCCATATTTCGTTGTTGTTTATCACGTCCCATCTGAAATAAACAGTGGTTGCATAGTTTCAGTTTCGAGAAATATCAATAAATCATCGCAATATACTATCTTACTCCGTATGAACACTGAAATCCATAGCATTCATGTATGGTTCAGTCATATTGTAAGTAAACTAGTTTAATATACGAAAACTAATTAATGTATTATATTTCGGGTCCCCAAAACGCGCCGGCTGTGAACTGTGACTGTAGTACACAGTGCATTAGTCCAGTTACTAACTAGAATACGAGAAATACGTCATATTTGCTAAGGAAATGAACTAATTTATAATACACAAAAAACAGTTAATGTCCCCAAACTACACCTCCTATTTTATGAGTATTGCTTTGAGGACATGAGGGAGGTGCGCTTTTTTGGAAAACTGTTAGTGACACTAAAGCGGTCATTTCCAAAATTTTATTTATAAATAAAATCGATAGAATTCGTGTATGATTCGGTCATATAATTGTTCTATTGATAGTGTCATGGTAAGCAGTAATCACTATTATTTGGTGCACTGAAAAGCCTTTCACTGAATGCGCAAAATAAGGTTCAACGTGTCATGAAACTCGCCGAAAGTAGTGCTGTCTCAACACTATCGCGAAATTGCAATTTTTGTCGGCGCATGAATCAAATAATGACATCTAACGGATGTGATAAGCAATGCTTGCATTGTGCTGATTCAATCCGCTAGGGTAGGGGTGGGGCTCTTTGGGGAGGGGGGTGCGCGTCAGGGACTTTCCACTATACATAAAGGCTGGTCTCTACGATGCGTAGTGTCAAACAGGTACGTGTCATGCCAATGTAAAGGTGAAAAGTAACGTCAATTATGTTACATTGAAGGTCTAACTAGAACGCCTGACTATTGTCCTGCAATGGTTTTATCACATTTACATTTATTATGAGAATGTATCCTGTAGCTGTTTTGCAGATAATGCAAGACAATTATTGATATATGTGACCTGTATTATGTGCTGAAATAATACGACTTTCGTCAAAGAAATAAATTTCCTTGCAGGCATTGATGACTGCGCGAACACCCCATGCTTGAATGGCGGGACATGTACAGATTATTGGATGGAATATTCTTGTAAATGCGCTATTGGATACAAGGGTTTTAATTGCGAAAAACGTATGTCGTAATCTTAATTGAAACATAACGCGAAGACAAACAGTGAAACCATACACACCTCTGATCTAATTACATTGCATTAACCGAATAGATTGGACATCTAAATTTAAGGTTGTTATTTCAACATTACATTAGTTTTTCAATATCGCAATAACGAATGCAATTATTAGAGAGAATATGTTTCTTTTTGTCAATCAGCCATCATGTTAAACTCTTGGTAAATAATCGTTTGTGGTTTTTGTGTTCTATGTTAGCCCCTCTAAACCCCAATAATACCGGATTCATTGCTAATAAATATGTATATCAAGATTCGTGTGACACGCAGTGAAGGTCTTGCAACGGAGTAAATTGTTTCTACTCCAGATACACGCATGCTGAAACGCAACGAACACCACATGAATAACTTTAGGTAAAACGCCGCAATAAAACGCAGTATCCGAACCATAGTATTGTTCATAGTTGTGACATGTATTCTGTACTGAACAAATACGTATTCGTCTAAATAAATATTATCTACGTTGAAGACATCGGCGACTGCAAGAGCAACCCTTGCAAGAATAGCGGGACATGTACTGATACTTTGGACGGCCATACTTGCAAATGCGCTACTGGATACACGGGTGACAATTGCGAAACAAGTAAGTCAGAGTGCACTGAATCATGACGCGATTAAAGACTGTGACGTATGACATATAATTGCATTGAATGAACGAAATAAAATGGTCATCCACTGCGATTGTGATTTCAATTTTACTCTTATAGAGTTGCGCAGTGGCTCACGGGTAGAGCTTCGGACTCCCGATTAAGAGGACCCGGTTTTTAATCCCGTGCTGCCATCTAAAACCGTGTGTATTTTGTCTAACTCCATTGCTCCAGTTCACTCAGCTGTATAAATGAGTACCTAAATATAGACAGAGGTGGATATGTGTAACAGCAGTCTTCGCGATTTAATTGTAGCATATGGCTGGATGCTTCCCACAGAAGTTGATATGGTGTCTGATTAAGGAGGTGTTTGAAGGAATAAAGTGTAAAGCGCTTTGCGCTATCCTGAGGATTGAATACAGCGTATATAATAACTTACCTTTACTCTTTTTATCGGAATAGCTATTGCTATTATTCAGCTGAAAATGCTTCGTCTATCTATCATCCAGCAAGCGGAAATTGTCGGTGAATGATGATTGCTGTAATGCTATGATAGCACGTTAGACTCTTAGTAAATACCGATTGCTGTTCGTTGTTGCCTAAATTAAGGAACTATTATGTTTACGGGAAGATAATAACATATACTTGCATTGAATTAGCCGAATAGAGTGGTCGTCTATGTATGATTGTCATTCCAATACTACTGCCATATTGGACAAACGACTGCAATCAATAAGCTGGATATACTTCGTTTATCTACCGTCCATCATGTTAGACTATAGATAAATGTTGGTTTCTGGTCATCGTTGCCTATGTTAGCGCCGTACTCCATTAATATTGGATTCATTTCTAACTAATCATTGGCTATAGCTAGATGCGACACGCAGTGAGATTATAGTAACATATTAAAATGTTTCTGCTCTAAATACTGGATTGCAGAATCGCAAGGAACTATCCATTAGGTACAAACGCTGTGTTCCTAGTAAGTGCAATATCTAATATAATTCAATGCACTTTACGCTTTACTCCCTGGCAGAACTGTTCCATCGAACATCATTTTGACGTATCTGAGAAGCATTCAGCTACGCTGCAAGCTACGCGCGAAAACTACGTGTCCGTAAATATCCATGATCTAAATGCGGGTTCTCTTAATCGATAGTCCGACGTTCTAAACACGACGTTCTAGTATACGCGCCGCTGCGCTACTAGTTGCTACACTAAATGTTTTTCCTGAATGTCATACATGCCATAAAAGGTGACTTTCCTGTGAATATGTGGCAATATGTGAGTGAATTACAATGACCATTAGGCTGGTGTATGTCATGCGTGTTGACGAACAGGAAACCAGACCCCCAACATCTTAATTTAACATGTGTGACACTTAAATGCGTATCATGCAACTGCATCTATCATTAATACAAAAAAAAATATTGGTAGATATGACGTGTGTCCTGTGCTGAACTAATACATTTTTCGTTTTAAAATATATTCTTCACTTTATAGACATTGACGACTGCAGGTCCAACTCATGCAAGAATGACGGGACATGTATTGATGGAGTAAACGACTATACTTGCAAATGTGCTTCTGGTTACACGGGTGATAATTGCGAAACAGGTATGTCAGAACGTAACATGGATCATAGCGCGATAAAAAAATGAAACTATAAACATAAATGGCATCTAATTAATAATTCAAATACTGATGATGACTTCTTATGCGCCAATATCCTCGAATATCGAGCTTAGTGGCGCGACAAAACCAAAGGGTTAATAATATCATAATCGTATAACAATGCGCTCAGAATCTAAGGGGATTAGGCAGCTTTAAATAAATATGTGTTTTAATGCCGGCGGTATGAAACTAAAGTTTATATATAATATAACACATTTTATGACGTGTGTCCTCGGCTGAACTAATACGTGTTTCGTTTTAAAACATATTCTTCACTTGGCAGACATTGACGACTGCAGGTCCAACTCATGCAAGAATGACGGGACATGTATTGATGGAGTAAACAACTATACTTGCAAATGTGCTCCTGGTTATACTGGTGATAATTGCGAAACAGGTATGTCACAACGTAACAAAATATTGAAACTATACAAATAAGTGACATCTAATTAATACTTAAAACAACGATGATGACTTCTTATGCGCCAATACCATTTCATTATTCAAATTTTATCATCTACTAACACCATAACATATTTGTATTTCGGAAGGTTAGAGGATACGTTGATGGCTGTAAAACTCTATTTTATATGTTGTACTTTATACAATTTGTAGGGGTAATGTAGAGCATGAAAACCAGCCCAACTTTTGACCCGGCAGCACATATCGAAATACGGTTTCTCTTACTCGAGAATCCGACGTTCTAAACACGACGTTCTAGTCTATGCGACATTGCGCTATTAGTTGCTACACCAAATGTTTTATTCTGACTGCCATACATCGTATCAAGGTGACATTCTTGTAAATATGTGGCAGTGTGTGAGTGCGTTTATGTCACACGTATTGACAAAGAGGTAACGACACCCGTTATGTCGTAATTGTCCTGCAATTATGTTATAACATTTAAAAATATGATAGGTGTCATTTGAATATGTCTCCTGCAACTAACGTTAATATAAAACAATTATTGCTAGATATGACGTGTGTCCTGTGCTGAACTAATACGTTTTTCGTTTTAAAACATATTTTTCACTTGACAGACATTGACGACTGCAAAAGCAACTCGTGCAAGAATGACGGGACATGTATTGATGAAGTAAACGATTATACTTGCAAATGTGCTTCTGGTTACACGGGTGATAATTGCGAAACAGGTATGTCAGAACCTAACATGGATCATAGCGCGATAAAAAATTGTTGAAACTATACAAATAAATTACATCTAATTAATAATTAAAACAACGATGATGACTTCTTATGCGCCATCACCATCGAATATCGAGCTTAGTGGCGCGACAAAACCAAGGGATTAATAATCTCATAATCGTATAACAATGCGTGAGTAGTCGAAGGATGGACGAAGGTGATAAGAATCTAAGGGGATTATGCATCTTTAAAGAAATAGGTTTTTAAATGCCGGCGGAATAAAACTATGGTTTAATTATATATATAATTTAACACTGGCAGGAATCGAATTCCACAGTAGATCTTGTCAATCTACCTTGTGCAGTTTTTCTTCAAATACTTCCTTACTGCGATGTTTTGCTATCTTGATGACACACCGTTATGACGATTGATGAGGATGTTCCTGCATTTACGTATAAATATATTATTTTGCAGTCGTTTATAATACACCACATCGTGATATTTTAGCAGGGTCTGAGATAAGTATGACATCTAAGATGGTGGATGTTGTGCTGGTAATCCTAGTAGATGTGTTAATAAGCTGGGTAATACCAAACATAGACAGGATAATAATGCATCAGTGATGCATGCAACTTATTAGTGTGAGAGTGCAGTTGCGAGAAGTCAACGTTAAAGTCACCCATCATAATAATTCATTTGTTGGTGAAAGAATTACAGTCCAAACAAAACTGATCAAATTTATATAAAAAGTCCATATGCGTGGGTGGACGGTAGCATACAAGAAATAAACTGGGTTTGGTCTGAGGTAGATACAGTACACATATCGTCTCTCAATTTAAAAATAAAATCACTTCTTATGTAGATATCATATATCGTTCATCTCCATCGTTTGAATATTATCTCCTGTAATTGTGTTGTGTCGTTAAGACAAAACAATGATTGCTAATTGTGACATGTATTGTGTGCTGAAGTAAAACGTGTTTCGTATAACAAAAATACTCTGTACGTTGTAGATATTGACGAATGCATGAGCAGCCCATGCATGAATAACGGGACATGTACGGAAGCACCAAACGGCTATACTTGCAAAAGTGCTCCTGGATACACGGGTGTCAACTGCGAAACAAGTATGTCGGACTCTACATTGAATTATAACGCGATCCTATTAGTGTTGGGTTAATTTCTAACCAATCTTTGTGTCAAAACTCACGTGGCAAGCAGAACATGTTTAGTTACAGGGTAATGTAGTTCTGCTCTCAACACTGGCATGCAGAAATGCCGAGAACTATACATGTATAACTTTTATTTTAAGATTACATTCCTTCATAGCATAGTAACTAATGTATAGGAATGTTCAAACAATTCCTCCACGGCGTATAACCAGGTACTCATTCATACAGCTCAATGAACCGTAGCAACGTAGAGTGAACGCAGTTGCCCTACTGTCTACATGCTAACAAACGATTCGAATTTGGGTTTTCTAAGTTAAGAGCCCGAAGCTCTATCCACTGCGCCACTGCGCTGTTAGAACTAAATTACGTGTGTACTCCTTAACAATTGGCTTCTATGATGCCATCTGTCAAACATGTACGTCCTACGTCAAAGCTGACGTGAAACGTCAAGTCAGTTACGTTGTACTGAACGCATAAATAGCCCGTATGGCTGCTAATTATCTTGCAATTACGTCGTCACATTGTATAGTGACGTTTGAGTATGCATCCTTCACCTGTATAAAATATGTGACAAGGTATTCAGCCTTTCTCTGATGTAAAGTTTATGTCTGTACGAGAAACATTTACTGAACCAACACGTTTTCCGCCTGAAAACAATAATATTTACGTTGTAGACATAGACGACTGCATGAACAACCCGTGCAAGAATGATGCCAACTGCACTGATGGAGTGAACGACTATACTTGCAAATACGGGATACAAGGGAGTCAATTGTGACATGAGTATGTCGGACCAACATCGAATTTTTATTTAATTTAAGCGATAACGCGATAAAAACAGTAATGTCACACCAAACTGAATTACTGTTCATTGATCTATGTTCCATCACGCGGACATTCTGCCGTGATACGAGATTGCTGTATTTATGTGGCAGCACGTTACACTCTTGGTTAATGTTCGTTTCTGTCCATCGATACCTAAGTTAGCAACTCTGAACTCCATCATTGTTGGGTTAATCTTTGCCCTAGTTAATTTATGTCACGACTGAAGCGAAGCGCCGTGAGTCTCTAATACAAAAATGTAATAATGTAAATAATCTGAATACGGGTTAATGTTCGTGTAAATATGTGGCACTTTGTGTGTATATTGCCTGAAGGTCAAGGTTAGTTTCTATGATTCTACGTACCAAAACTGACGTGAATCTTGGAGTCATTTACGGTGTAGTAAAGTTCCAATTAGACCACGTGATCTGTAGTTAACCTGCAATTATGTAGTAACATTTGTATATATGATAAATTATACTTATGTCTCCTGCACATGTGCAAATGTGTTTCAAGTTAATGCAAGGCTCTTATTGACAGATATATTCTGAGAAGAGTCAATACTCTTTCGTTCAAAACCAAATATTATTGACGTTGTAGACATTGACGACTGCAAGAGCAACCCATGCGAGAATGGCGGGGCATGTACTGATGGAGTGAATAACTACACTTGCAAATGCACTCCTGGATACACGGGTGACAACTGCAAAACAAGTATGTTGAACTAAATAAAATATTGAATGCGCGACGAAAACCTGTGAAACCATTAACACATAATAGCATCTGATTACATCGAATATATGGTATTGATTGGTTATCTAATATATGTTGATTTCGTGCCAGAATAACTAATACAACCCATTAAGCCGAATATAATTCATCTATCTCCCAAAATGCGGAGATTATCGCGCGAAGGGTGACTGTAATGCTGTGGTAGCATGTCAAATTCTTAGAAAGTATTGGTTACGTTAATCCCTCTTAACCTCAGCAACCAATCTTTGTATCAGGATTCATACAAACCGCAGTGAGTGTCTTGCATCGGAGTAGTGTTTCTATTCTAAATACTGGCATGCAGAAACGCAACGAACTACACACGACTAACTTTAGGTAAAAAAGCCGTGTTCCAATAAAAGGCAATACTCAATTATTAGGATTGTCCATTGCTCTTTATACACAACTCCCTGGCAGACCTGTTCTACCAAATACAATTTCGACCTATCTGAGAAGCATCCAACAGTTACGCGCAAAAAAACCTATTCCTTCACAAATATTCACCACTGTCTATATACAGAAATTCATGTATACAGGCGAGTAAAATGAATTTGTGATGAGTGACATATGAATACGTATCATTCAACTGTTTGTTACTGCATTTTGGATTGAGTTCTTTCTTTGTGACATGATATGTGCAACACGCAGTAATTCTCTACTAACTTAAGCATAGTATGTCACAATTACTGGTATTCAGAAATACAAAGAATTATACGAGAATAATAATAGCTGCTGCACTACAACGTGACAAGATATTCACTCCACGTGTTACGCAATAATTTGTAAGCAGCGTCGGCCTTGAGTATGTATTCTGTAATGAACTAAAATGTATTTCGTCTGCAAGATATGTTTACGTTGCAGACATTGACGACTGCAAAAGCAACTCATGCAAGAATAGTGGGGTATGCACTGATGGAGTGAACAACTATACATGCAAATGTGTTACCGGATACACGGGTGTCGACTGTGAAACAAGTATGTCAGAACCAGCATGAAACAAAAGTGAAACCACAAAAATAATTATATATGAGTGTATCGAATAGAGCTGTCATCAAATGTCGATTGTTATTGCAACGTTGCTTTTTTGTATCCAATTAACAACTGTGGGCAGTGTACCGAACATGTTTCGTCACGCAGACTTTCTTGCGTGAAGGGTGATTGCTGCCATGCTGTAGTAGCGTGTGACATTATTGGTAAATATTGATTTCTGGTCATATTAACCTACTTTAGCTCTTCTGAATCCTATTGATTTTGTGTTCAAGTATAGCGTATAGCGTAGTGTTCTGTCACGATTGATGTTATTCGGCAACGAGTCTCTAACAACAATGTATTAGTTTGCTGACCAAACCTCTGGCATGCAGAAGCTCAAGGACGTATACGTGAATAGCGTTAGCTACCACATTAAATAAATTACACTGAATGCCACTGTCGTATGCGTCGTATCAAACATTTCATTCGTATGAATATCTACCATTTCTGTGTCCTTTGTCTGAACGTCATGGCAGGTTTATGTGATGCCAACTGCCAAACAAGTACGTCTTACAAATGGCTTGTTGGTATTATACCAACTGTCATACCACCATTACATATTAAACCAATACGGGCACAAATATTCAGGCCAATTATTTTTACTGAAGGCTGACTAAAACACCGTGCTAGTAATTATTTTGAATGTACGCTGATTTAATTTAAGTTATGATGGATAATATTACAATACGTTTCCTGCAACTGATTTCGTTGTTAATACTATGCAGTTAGTACTAACTAAAGATTGTGCTATAAGACAATAATTTATATCGCACGATATATATATTAGCCATATTAAAAGAGCTGCCCAACTAAACCTGTCTAAATGAAATATGCTAATGGCAAAACAAAAAATGTGTACAATGTTGTCTTTGCAATAGCTCGTAAATGTGACCATACACTTACACAAATAGCCCGTGTGTGGTCTTAGGTCTTAGGTGATTACCTCCAAACAGCTCAAACTTGGGCTAACGCAGGAGTTGTTCTTCTGTAGAATTTGTGAGTACACTACAGGTTACACATTTACCCCCTGTGTGCGATCTTTTACTTTCCCTGGCATAGACACCAGACAGAAGGGACCACCGGCTTTTAGTGTCTCTTCCGAAAGACACAGGCAAATGTGGGGTGAAGAAATTGCCTAAGTTTCGAAACGGCGGTAGGTGGGATTGCACCACCGTCCCCTCGATTGACAGTCCGGCGCTTTACCGCGAGACCACCGCTCCCCAGTGTGACATAATTTGTTTAGCCGCGTCGTGTTTGTTAATGCATTCTGTACTGAACTTATACGGCTTTCCATAAAACAATTATCACCATATTGTAGACATTGATGACTGCATGAGTAACCCGTGCGAGAACGAGGGCAACTGTACTTATGCTCTGAACAACTACACTTGCAAATGCGCTACCGGATATACGGGTGCCAATTGTGAAAGAAGTATGTATGACCAATATTGAATATTAACTCAACGAAAAAACAGTAAAACCATACATAAATGAATATATATTGATATATTGATATATTGATATATTGATATATTGATATATTGATATATTGATATATTGATATATTGATATATTGATATATTATATATCTATATATCTATATATCTATATATCTATATATCTATATATCTATATATCTATATATATATATCTATATATCTATATATCTATATATCTATATATCTATATATCTATATATATATATCTATATATCTATATATCTATATATCTATATATCTATATATCTATATATCATATATCTATATATCTATATATCTATATATCTATATATCTATATATCTATATATCTATATATCTATATATCTATATATATATATCTATATACTATATATCTATATATCTATATATCTATATATTTATAGTTTATAATATAATATAATATAATATAATATAATATAATATAATATAATATAATATAATATAATATAATATAATATAATATAATATAATATAATATAATATAATATAATATAATATAATATAATATAATATAATATAATATAATATAATATAATATAATATAATAAAAAGTTAAGCTAAAATATACATGTTCTTGTGTAAAACTAGTTAGTAGAACAATAAAAATGTATTTAAAATAGTTATGATAAATAAAAATGTCTTGAAAGTTACGTAATATATATATATATATATATATATATATATATATATATATATATATATATTATTAATCTTATTTATTTTATTACTATCATGCAGCAATGCAGCTTATTAGTATTAAATTTCATTAATAATAATGTCAAAGAATATAATTTAATAAGTAAATATATAAATTACTTATTGTATACATAGCATGTTCTACATGGCTTTTCATCACTGCGTGCCACTACTTTACATCATTATTACTACCATTTAATCAGTATGCGCAGATTTATCATAACAAAGTTTAGCTATTTGCATTAGCTCTATGTATACACTCGTGAATGGCACAGTCTTCCCGGATTTGATGATGTTAAAAAATAAAGTTTTATTATCATTATTATTATTACAGAGACTTAATGCTTTTTCTGTGTGGAGACTTGCAAGACGTTCACGACATCATCTTCATCTCATCGCAACACTTACCTGTGTAGTGGTATTGGTAGTTCTGCTATTAGGAAACGTTCTCTCATTGTTTTAACCGGTCTTCAGCCGCTGTAACGTGTGCAACTAATCGTGAATTTTGCCCGTAATGACAATCTATTCCAATTCGACAAGATAGTCGGTTTCGTGACCTCCGAGGTGGCGTCAAAGCACCTTCGTCAACGCATGACACAAGCCATATTATTAACATAAAAACAGCCCGCGTATAAGTGTTATCATAATTGTTTAATGTACTGCGCTGCGCTGCACTTGCGCTTGCACTTGCGCTTGCGCTTGCACTTGCGCTGCGCTGCGCTGCGCTGCGCTGCGCTGCGCTGCGCTGCGCTGCGCTGCTGCGCTGCGCTGCGCTGCGCTGCGCTGCGCTGCGCTGTGCTGCGCTGCGCTGCGCTGCGCCGTGCATTGTGCCGTGCATTGTGCCGTGCATTGTGCCGTGCATTGTGCCGTGCATTGTGCCGTGCATTGTGCCGTGCATTGTGCCGTGCATTGTGCCGTGCATTGTGCCGTGCATTGTGCCGTGCATTGTGCTGTGCATTGTGCTGTGCATTGTGCTGTGCATTGTGCTGTGCATTGTGCTGTGCATTGTGCTGTGCATTGTGCTGTGCATTGTGCTGTGCATTGTGCTGTGCATTTTGCTGTGCATTGTGCTGTGCATTGTGCTGTGCATTGTGCTGTGCATTGTGCTGTGCATTGTGCTGTGCATTGTGCTGTGCATTGTGCTGTGCATTGTGCTGTGCATTGTGCTGTGCATTGTGCTGTGCATTGTGCTGTGCATTGTGCTGTGCATTGTGCTGTGCATTGTGCTGTGCATTGTGCTGTGCATTGTGCTGTGCATTGTGCTGTGCTGTGCTGTGCTGTGCTTTGTGCTGCGTTGCGTTGCGTTGCGTTGCGTTGCGTTGCGTTGCGTTGCGCTGCGCTGCGCTGCGCTGCGCTGCGCTGCGCTGCGCTGCGCTGCGCTGCGCTGCGCGTGCGCGGCGCCGGCGCGGCGCTGCGCTGGCGCTGCGCTGCGCTGCGCTGCGCTGCGTTGCGTTGCGTTGCGTTGCATATAATTAAACGGATGCTGAAACAACTATGCTGAAAATGCACACCCACGATAAATCATAACTAAAAACGCCTCCACAAACACAAAGTTGTAATCAAAACTGTAACTAAAATAAGTTTAATTAAAATAAATAGTTTAATGAAAGGACAGTTGCAGATAGTAACAGCATGACCCCGGAAACATTTAACCATGCTCTTTGACACCTAAGACTAAGTCCTCAAAGTTGTCTTTGTGGACAGTATGACACGCAGATAGCAGATGGTGCTCTAATGTATAGTATTATTTAAAAGGCATCAGTCCCATCCGTAATACTGTGACACAGCAAAATAAAATAAAACCAACGGCGACCGAAACCAATGGCATATACCAGCATCAATGTCATCTACCTAGCCTAGGGCAGTCATAATTAGATTTAGTATGGTTTGGTTTGATGTGATGTGGTCTTGTTTTTGGGGTTTTTAGGTTTTTAAAAAGTAGTGTATACATTAAATTAGTCACCGGCCCACATTGTCTGTCAGTTAGTCTAGCCTTAACTCCATCTCCCACTGGTTGTATTGCCATATTATGTTCCTTGTGGTAATGTCCGTTGTAGGGCGTTAATTGTCCATTACATATCGGTTCTCTTTACATTTGATCATTTTTCTGCAGCACAATAAACATCACGCCAAATATTGCTAACCATCGTAGTATTTAGTGATGCTACAGAGTTATAGGATTACCCAAATTTTTATTCAACAGATGATTTACGCCATTTATGTGTGACTTAAACAGTGGAATTGGTCTGTTTGTCGTGTAAGAGGATGCCCGGCTGTATGAAGACTACAATTGGTGCAGAAATGGCGTGGAGTATAATCCTTGTTTAAAATGGACTAATGTAATTGTGTATGTATGCAGAGATTCAAACAAAACAATAATGTCCTTTTCTTCAGATGCTGTATCAATTCCAAGCAACAAAGGTAAATGAAATATTAATGGTTTCAATTGTTTAGTTAGAGTCAGGCGAGTTATTGGAGATGTCGTATTTGTTCAAACTGATACAGAACCAAGAGTGTTATCAACGTATTCAGCATTTAGAAAACAGAATACAACTATACACTAATTAAAACTATTTCGTATGGAGTATTCGTTTTATGTAAAGTTGAGTTCTGACTACAGTGTATTAAAACATTCACACATCGATGAAAGTTGCGTAGTGTTATCGTATTTTAACTTGATAGGACGAAATCAAAATCTCTTTGTTGTTTTCATGTGGGCGTGTGTGTTTGTGTGTATATACCATCTACGTGTGTATGTAAGAAAGTTTACTTAAACACGTAACCGTTTATAGCAATCATATGTTATAGTTACATTGCGGTAAGGCCCTGTGAACTGTACTGGACGTAACGTGGCGGTATTAACGGTTTAGGCCGAGCTGCTATTGTGTTTACGGTTTCTGCTATAGCCTTAAATACATATATATATATATATATATATATATATATATATATATATAATATATATATATATATATATATATATATATATATATATATATATATATATATATATATATATATGTATATATATATATAATATATATATATATATATATATATATATATATATATATATATATATATATATATATATATATGATATTTTATATATATATATATATATATATATATATATATATATATATATATATATATATATATATAGGTTAAACGCCGCTACGGGAGACCAGTTATGCATATAGCAACGCGTACGGGAGACCGCTATTTACGGTCTCCTTAAAGTTTTGATGTGTGATTGCGTAACTAATGCATTTTATTTAATGATTATCCTGGAGATAGTTTAGATATAAAGTAATTAACTTATGCAATTATTATAAACTTTATTTTATACTTTAATTGGTTTTGAGCACATTTATTGCAGACACCTATATATATTTATGTGCATAAGGTGCCGCGTACGGGACCCCCGCAGAGAAATGCTTATAGTCTAAATATTTTCCTATATATGATTGAGGGGTTAGCGTTCCGTGCTCAGTGTACAATAAGCTTGTTTGATATGTATTGATTTTAATAAACCATAGACACATTAATAAAACAAATACGTGACGGATCTCCTAGCAATACTTTGTACAATTTTTAAATGCGGCGCTGTCTTTGTGTATCTCATATATATTTACGTTGTTATTGTTATCGTTTTTTGGGATTTTGGATATACCAGTGGCTTAATATAAAACCTGCAAATAATTAACCAATTTCCGATTACACCCGGTCTCCCGTAGGCAGCATCAAAACATATTTTTAAAAACATTTTTTGGTATATATTTTTTATTAAAAATCATAACAAATTTTAGTATGTGGGGTTTATTTGTATTTCGACATGTTCCCAAATTTGGCATAATTGGAAAATCGTTATAAAAAAATGGGCCGGTTCCCTTAGGGGGCCTTACACGCCTTTTTTAAAAAAAATTTATATATATATATATATATATATATATATATTTTTTATAAAATATATATAAAATAAAATAAAATAAAATATATAAAATAATTATATAAAGATATAAAAAAAACAATACCCCAAACAAAAAAAAAAAAAAAAAAAAAAAAACAACAAAAAAATAACATACATACAAAACAGACCATTTTTGACCAATCTTCCGACTATTTTGGACCATATTGACATTTTGGACCCGGTGCCCGGGTCCAAAAAGTCAAAGCCTTTCATAATTAAGAAAAGAATGTGTTTAATTTGACAGTAATGGTGAGTTAAATATTTTCGTTTATTTTGTTTTCATCCCAACCATTTGGGAACCAGTCTAAAACACCTCCAATTGCATTGTTTTGGCGTATATGTTAATCCCAACTTTTGCATGAATTATCTTGTATTAACGGTCTATGTAGTGTTCAAGTTTAATAGTATTCCACGAAAAAATAAAACAATTAGCAATATGATGTAAATATATTTTCTCCATCGGCATCGCTGTTGTACGTGACCTTGACCATAGGCGGAGTTTCTCGCCACATTCTTTCAGGGACGTCGGCGTTATCATGGTGCGAATTTGTTTGTGTTTCAGAAGAGCGACGGTATAACCCCCTAAAATATAATTTTTATTAAAAATAAGAAAGCGTGGTTTTTATTTGTTGTTGTTTGTACAGCGAGCTAGGCAGAGCGCGTGAATGAGCTAATCAGAGTCGATTTCTTCCTGCTCTGGCAACTCGCTGTAAACAGAACATTTATTTTGCTCTGTAAGTCTGTTCGTTTTTTACAATTAAAA